>JANHFO010002317.1:36589-49167 GCA_032468095.1 Pareas carinatus | reverse complement strand
AATTAAATAACTACGTACTAATTTCTGCATGGAATATATTGGTGAGGAAATTCATTTCTGTTTCAGGTTGTTGTATACCAGAGATTTCTTAAGACCTGGTTACGTCATCAAGACTGGAGGTCTCAAAGGACCAGTGAAATCCTAAGGACGCAATCCCCTATTGCATTTTACATTCAATTTCTCTTGTGCCTTATATATTTTTTATACTTTAATGCTTGTTTTATATATATTTATTAATCTTATTTAATACTGCCCAAACTCAGTTTATGTTATTTATAAATTTGATAAATAAATAGCAGAAATAATTTCAAAAAATCATCCATTCTATTTTGAATAGAAGTGTGTCTCTAAAGCAGATGCGATGTTAACTAAAAATCAAAACTATGGATGTTTTTGCAGACATTTTAAAGAAATGGTATGATCAGGTCACAGTCCTTTTCACCTTCCAATGCAAGCATTAAAAAATTGTGCATTTTTTCGAAGAGAAACCAGCAATATAACCAAGATCACCCAGTAAATGTCTAGCAAAGAGGATGGCGTTAGGCTATTTCTTTGCAGGACATTTATAGTATTCAAAGTGTCACCCAACCATCTTTATGTTAACTTAACAGTAATGAAGACAGATTTTATATAGCCAGTGATAATTGACAAACACACATCCTTAGTGAGGAAATAGCATTAGCTATAAATTCTACCCTCTGACTTTCTTTTCCTCTTCCATTTACAGAATAAATTCTGTGCATTTCTGGAGATGTGAGAATGCTATTCTTACTAACAAATTATTCCACTGTATTTTCAAGAGACACAGTAGCCCTATAAGACGCAATTATGTGAAGTTTGTATAGAGACATTAATATGCATATATTTGCATCTATAAATAATTTTGGGAAGTTCCGCTTCATAGAAGACAATCCAAATAGTGTACCATGAAAATAGATTACTGAACTAATTCGCACACCATCCCTAGAGGATCCCAAGCCAGTTACAATAGTTCCTTTTCAATTATATTGGCCCAAATGAGATGGTTCTGATTTAAAACAAAAGTTCCTTTCAATTAATAATTATTTTCCAAGCATGCTTGCTATGCTTTCATTTAAAACACTCAAAATAGGATTTGTACAATTCATTGAGATGTATGGGAGCTCTGACTGTAAGATGAAATGATCAATCATGCTCTTGATCTTCCCAATTTAACATGTTACTGGCTTTCATCTACTACCATGTTACACAAACTGTTATTTAGGAAAGGGAAACCACAGAATTTGTTAATCTTTTTCCCACAAGACCAGCTACTTCTTTTTTGGTGTTACAACACAACAGACATGATGGATATTGGCATGATCTAATATTTTCCTATCCAGGAACATATCCTTCAGATTTTGCTATGTTGGATTCTAGCAACCTCTCACTCATCATGAGCTGTGATGGTTCAGTATAAAACAGGAGACATCAGATATATAATTAACTGATAGGGTATTGAAATGAAACTAACCCCCTTCCAGGCCATGTCACTGTGCTGTAATTTTTTCTCCATTCAGTCTATGATCCTTTATGTGATGCTAGGGAAACAAATCTTCCATTTGACAAAAAGCCTGTGAAGTGTGCAGACGTTATTGTTACAATCTTTCTCATGATCCGAGTTAAACTTTATTCTCCACTTTATAGTGAGACATCTGGTTTGACCTTGAGCAGATCTGGGCTGTCTGAGACAACCTGAACAGAATGGTGGGCAAGAAAGCAGTGGTACAGAAGGCCTAAACCAGAGGTTTTCAGTTGCCAGGGGGTACACAGACAGGTCAAGAAAAAATTGGAAAAAGTAATACAATTGGCACAATTTGATGCTGATTCTCTGCTCAATTTTCTCTGCCCAATTTTCTCTGCCATGGTCAATGAGGTCTGCCATGTAGCAACTACATGTTTTGGGGTCCGTAGCTTGAAAAAAGTTGAAAATCTCTGCCGTAAAACATAGCCCCACCCTCTCGAGTAATAATGGTGTTTATATTTAACTTCTAGGATGAGTCTACATACTTTCTCTTAGTATATATTTACTACCCATATCCCCACTGCTTGCCTTCTAGGGAAAAATGGTTTTAAAAAGTATACCAGACTTTGAGAAGTGGCTTAAGAGTAAGTCACTATCTCCACAAGAACGCCTGATGTTATAAATTCCCGAGTATCTTTTATTTTAAGATTTTCATGTTGAGAACTCACAAGCCTATCGCGGCTGCTTAAGAAAAATTAGAAAGGAGAGAAAGAAAACCAAAAAAAACAATTAAGCAAGTAAAAAATAATTATAAAATATTTGGATGGGGTATTTTGTTACACACTAGCGATCTTTTACAAATGCTTTTCCAAATGTATAAAAAAATAAAGCCTCTTTCTTCTGGTTGCAAGGAATTTTCCAGTTAGTTTCAGTTCGTGATTCATAAAGCCTTCAAAACTGTGAGAAGGAAACAGGAGAACTTCACAGGATCAGCAGGAACATCAGGTGATGAATATCTCTGCATTCATTCATTTGATACAGCTGGGCTAAATAAAATCACTTGGAAGCCAAGGTTTCTTGGGCTGCATATACAGCTCAGGATCGGGCCTGCAAAGAGGAAAGGCTCTCAAGAATTAGTGATCACTCTAAAGAAAGTGATCACCGATTAAATTAAGAGTGGATATATTCTTCTCTTGATGGTTTACACTGTTGATTTCCAGAGAAAGTTCCTAATAATTACCAAATACTTCACCTGTAGATAAACGTGACAGATATCCTTTAAAACTATTAAGGATGTTGACATTCATAACTGATAATACAACAGGGTTCTCCAGAATAACCCTGCAAAGGAGTCTGAAATATATGTCAAAAACTTTAATTCTATACATATTGTAATGTATGTTTTTATGTAGATGTTAAATGTTGTGACTTGGACAGTTGAAAATGTCATTTTTTCCTTCTCAGCAAAACAATATCAATTAAATGCAGTTGTGCCTTCCAACTGAACCTGTGGATACCAAAAGAAAAGGGAAGTCTATATTTGTCTTTTCTTCCCAATAGACCCCCAGAAGATATGTTCCTGGGAAAATATCCACAAAAATACAGAAGTTTACTATGAATACATACAGAAGAATCACATTCCCCTCTTCCTTTAACAGAGTCTTCCATTGGCTCAAAAATTCTTCAAATAATGAGGTTATCCCTCTGAAGTTATGAAAATGACCAAAGGAATATAAACTTACGATTGTTACAAAAAACACAATGTCTTATTAAAGATTCTAACTACCAAAGATATAAAGATATAAAAAATGTACCAACACAAGGGTCAGAAAAGGTAGTAACAAATGTAGACATGAAAGAATTTCAAATAAATGACATTTCAGATTCTAAAATAACAATATATGTTTTAATATAGTAATTCAAATCACCATTGGACTAAGTGGACCCTAGCCTATACCAGGCACAATGAATATATCTGCATTCAGGCACAATAAGCCTTTCTCCACCTCCATTAACCATTGCATAAACACCATAGAAACCTCCTTTTCTACCATATTCCCTTGCCATTGTCTTAATTTTTTTCTAATCCATGAGCCAGACACTTTTAACTTATTCTCAGCTATACCGGTGCTGAAATGTTAGATCCTCCCTTATTTTGTCACCGTCCAAAGGCAGCCAACCTCAAGATGTATAAAATCTGTTAGGCTTTTGTATCTTGGAGGGAAGTCACATGACTTGAAACAGGAACAACAGAAATGGGACAGAGAGTGACTGTGGGAGCTGTGTATGGTGCTGGTAGACTTTTCTGCCAGCTGAGATGAGTAAAGAGTTCTGTCATTCAATAGTTGGGGAAGGCAGCTATCTGCTGTAGAGCTATAGCTAGGAAAGGTCTGATAATGCAGAGTACCATATTTGCTTGCAGAGAGGAATCTGCAACCATGGCATCAGTTTCTGCACAATGCTACAGAGGAAGTGTCTACTGTAAGTACTATATAGAGCCTTTTGGAGTGTAACTAAAGCAAAGTTCTCAGAGTCCTCCCCACCACTCCAAATGAGAGAGCTCAGATGCCCCAAGGATAAGTGGGGGGAAAAGAAAATGGTCACACAACAGATTCTGCTCTCCTGCCACAAAGGCTCATGCCACAAGACAGAGTGCCACCAGAAACAGGTGTTAAAGAACATGCCAGGGTCTTGGAAGGCATCACCTGGCCTGGCTTCTGTTCAATTCTCTCACAACTGAAAGAAGGAAAAGAAGGCTGCTGGCAGCCCCAGGTTGGTGCCAACAGAGGCAGCTGCCATCTTGGGGTTGGCAGAACACAGCTGTAGTTCTTTCTTTCCCCCATCTTTTTTTGTCTTTTGTATCTCTCCTGTGTTACAGCTACCCACTGAGGCTGCAGCTGTGTGGAACCTGCATTGGTTGAAGGTGCAGGGCAAGGAAGGGTAGGACCTCCGTGCCTTTCAGCTCCTAAGTGGCCTACTCCCTGGCTCTGACAACTCATTTGCCTCTAGTTCAGAAGGCAGAAATAAAGGCTTGAGGTATAGACTCAGTGACATAAGATCACAGCCCTCCCATTCTCCTAACTTATACTTGGGAAGAGGAGAAAAACTGCACTAGGAGGCAATCTTTTAAAAAAACAAACCTTTATTTTAAAAGCTGAACAAACAACTACCTCCCACTCCTCAAATGGAAGAAAAGAGTTCCTCCCATGAGCCTTATCAGCATGAGCTCAACAACATTGGGAAATGATTATTCTGCTGTCACAGGCCATCCCTTTCTTTTCTCCCCATTGGCTTTCTCTGCTGATATGTCTTTTGCCCTCAAATAAATAAATATCACTGTGAAGTACATTTAAAGTATCGATTCTTGCTCAAACTGGAGGCACGCTGATATTTCACTATTTCAAGAGTGCAGATGGTAAAGCAGTACAACAAAAATATGAAAAGCGGCATTAGGCCCCTGAATTTTCTAGGAAGGATAAACTAAAGCTGGTAACTGACCAGTGATGAATCTTCTGCAGCATGGGAAAGGCCATCTTCTAAACTCAGTTCCTTCTTTCCATCCTTTTCAATAGGCCTAAATTAAACAAAAACATATTCTAAGTAAATGTTAAAACTGAAATGATATAATTGACTTAATTTCTTCTTTTCATAAGGACATTTTATGTTATAAAAGGTTGATGCCTGCTGTCAATAAAATATAATTTAAAAATCCATATAAATCTAGCATACAAGTATCCGCTGTTTACAACCATTCATTTAGTGACTGTTTGAAGTTACAACAGCACTGAAAAAAGTGACTTATGACCAGTTTTCACACTTACATCCACTGCAGGATCCCCATACTCACGTGGACAAAATCCAGGGGCTTGGCAACTGGGATGCATTTATGACAGTTACACTGTCCCAGAGTCATGTGGTCACCATCTGTAACCTTCCCAGCTGGCTTCCGACAAGCAAAGTCAATGGAGGAAGTTGGATTCGCTTAACAACAGCATGATTCAGTTAACAACTGCAGTGATTCGCTTAACAACTGTAGCAAAAAAAGGTTGCAAAAAGTGCCACGACTCACTTAACAACTGTCTTGCTTAGCAATAGAAATTTGGTTATGGTCGTAAGTCAAGGACTACCTATAGTTAAATAGATTTATTGTGTATGAACATTTAATTATGTAAGGAACATTTTTAGTTGCATGTAAGTTTTAGAACTCAGTCAGATCTATGAGCAAAATTACAGAAAGAAAAAAAAGGAGTAAAATTTCTTTATGCAGTGGTACTTGTTTTAAAAGACAGCAATTGTCCAAATATTTTTTTTAAAAAAAAGCACACCAGGAAATAAGAAAATTCTCATAATTACAGAAGAAACAATCTTTCCTTCCATTTAAAACCAGTCAGTATCTTCGAGAAGATCAGATTACATAGAACTACCTTCTATTTGTCCAAAACATACTTTGGGAAGAAAGGAATGGATATCAGGCTAGAACATGGTTTAAACCAGACTGTATTTCAGCTTTGTTTTCGAATGAACTGAAAAGAATCAATTATTTTGCTGCATTTTCAAAACCCATGTATCATATGCATGTTTTAACTTTGGAAAATAATAATGACTCCAACTGTACAGTATGGAACGGTTAGATTTACTAGGAATAGATAGCAAATCTATTCCGTGAATTGTAAGAAATGTACTGTGTACTATAATTTTAAAATCATACTGCTAATTATGAAAATGCAGCTGATTACTCTGTAGCCGATCTCTAGGAAACTCACCTGATCTCACATTCTGGCTCTAACTCAAAGTCAAATTCCAGGTCCGTAGTCTTAGCTACTTTGTGTTGTGAAGACTCCTCTGAGATTTTTCTCTTCCTTAGTAATTCAAGCTGGGTGCAAAACAAACTACCTTCAGTGGGCTAAACAAACACAGACTTCTCATAGTAGCTTGTAAGAGAATTGGCATTACCCATGTAGTGTTCACCCCTGTTGTCGATTCTTTTTCTTTTTCTTTCTCTATATTTGACCTTCAATCCCACCTTATCATTTCGCTTGCTTTGTATTGTAGAATCTTATATTTTTTCTCTAATGAATATGATTAATTTTATTATGTAAGGACAAGTTATGTTTTAAAAATTATTAGGTCTACTCTTGAATTGTGTATTGCCTATAAAGGTCTGTAATTTGCTTCTTAGTGCTACGTCTATCTAACTTCAGTTAAAGCTGCTACCAAGTCTTGTAACATGGTGTCATTATGAAATCAATGATAAAGCCAGTATAATTTATAACAGTTAAAGTACAAAAATAAATGCAATAAAAATCTCTATACATTTATACTGATCACCCAGACATACTAATAATGTTCTTCTGCCGCTTAGGTCTCAAAAGCTAGTGGAACAACTAAACATTTGAAGATTTCCAAAATGTAAGGAGGGAGGCAACTGATCTCATTTTAAGTGGCAAGATATTCCATTTGAGGGAAGTCTAAGACATTGTGTTAGCCTTTTTTTAAAAGAGGCAAACACAGTCAGGAAGCAGATTCCACAAGAATGCTACTTTGTTCATATAGGTTACAAGTGACCGGATCTTGAAAGTCTGTGCTTTCTTTCCCTCCTTTGACCCCTAATTTAGGAATTAAGCTAGAGTCAGTTTGAATTTATTACTAATATTTTGTTTCCTAGATTTAAAACAGATTTCTGTAACTATTGCTTCTTAGTTTCTTCAAGGTTATTTCTGAGTTATATTCATATCTAAGTGCCACCTCCTCCTCAGCATTTCATGAGGGGGTGAAATGAATGACATTTGCCCAAAGATCAAGTGGTTTGTTTGTCTGTCGTCTACTTATCAATCCAACAACTGTTCAAAAAGTCTTTAAAAATATGGGCTAGGATGGCTGGCAGATCCCTTACAGAAATATTTAAGTTACATTGTATGCTTTATTGCTCTATTTGGATATCTGCATTCATTCTTCTGTATTATTTTATTTTCAAATCCTTTTAAGTGATGGGGCTGTTATCAGTTCCTTCCATTCCAGTCATGGCCTCAATTTTACTCACTCTTACGGTTTCGTGGCCTTCTAACATACCTGATTCTACAGACTTTGCTTGCTCTTCTCTCCAGCCAATAAAAATCTTGCCTAACCCAGTTCCAGGCCAGAACTGTTCTTCCTTCCTCTGCCTTCCCAATCTCTTCCTTATTCTATGTTCCTTTCATGCACACTATTCCTTTCTCCTTAGTTATCCCCATTCACACCAACCTGCTCTTACCATAAAAAGAATCTGTAAAATAGTAATGCAATATATATATCAGTTCACTTTCCCTATTTACTTTTAACCCTAAGATTAAAACACCTTCGCATCCATCAATGCCATCAAGCACATTAAGTTTCATATTAATCCTCAACATTTCTACCCCAGGGCTTCCTGTTCTGCCACTTCCAGCAAGCTGGAATAATGAGAGCAGCTGCATGAACTTTTCTGATCCACCCTACAGTCCCAAAGGCAAATTCCAAAAATAGAGAACTTTCTTTTGTGGACGACTTACTGTTGTAAGACGTTCTAGTGCAGCAAAACGTTCTTCCCATGTTGCTGTGGATTTCTCAAATGCTTCGTGCCTTTTCATCAGTTTCTCTACACCTTCCACAGTTTGTCCATAATCACCACTAAACAGATAAGGCTCCTGGGCAATGAGCCAAGTCTCAGCCACCGAAGCATCTCTGGAAAACTGACACACCTCTAGCACTGTTGTAGGGAAAACAAACAAGCAAAAAGGAATATTACATATATTCTGGATCTTCAGATGAAGACAAAGATACATCCCCTATACTTAGAATTATTAGAAGACCTAGATTTTCACTTCCACATAGAGAGAATTCCATCTGCAGAGAAGAGTTTACAGCCCGTGCATAGAGGTATCACTTTGTGCGATACTCACACAAGCGAAGCCAGTCCCAGCGTCTGTCCCACTTTTCCATCATCTCCCTCTTCTTCTCTGTCAGTTGTAGCAACTTGTCTTTTATCTAAAAAGAAAAGGAGGGAAAGGTTTTTTTTTCTGAATTAACAGACTGATTTTTTTAATATTTCATCTTATTTGCTCACATTTCTTCTTGCTTTTCCTTTTGAAAAAGAAGCCCGGTTGGTTAATTCCTGATAATATAAGAAGACTTAAGTTCACTGTAGATTGCTTTGCAGAGGATTGCGCCCAGAAAGTGTGACATATATCAGAGACAAATTCAGTGGTCACATAACACAGCCAATATATTGATACTCTCATCAATTAAAGTACAAAGTACAATCAAAATCATGAACAAAATAAGACTGAAAAGCTAAGGTGTAAGCTGTGCGTCACAGTGGCAAGCCTATTTCTGGAACGTGTGCCGTTCCATTTAAGTTCCTCTAAAACCGGTGCAACTTTAAGGGTCAAGAGGCAAAGTAACAATACTGAACTTTCTCAACTGTTCAAGCTTTCCTCAATGCCTTCCAAATACATTCCCACTGAGCAGGCTTATTTCCACTCTCAGGGGTGGCTGAAAGAATAACATAACAAAGGAAGCCTGCCTATTTGCCTCCTTTATATTATATTTTTCAGAATGGGCAATCTGTTGTGTAAAAGTATATTTTGTTCTTTTGCTCCCTTATTAGTCTGAGTATTAGGCAAAAGCACACGAGTGCCACCTCTGTTAACTGAAGGGGCTCTTTGTTTTTTCTATCTTTAAGGTAAGTTGCCTTGCAATGCCTTACAATGTGATCTTGACTATTTGTCTGAATGTTCGAACAATTAGCAACTTCACAACTTAACTAACAAATGCTCTGTCTTACACATTGGTAAAAAGAATCAGAACACTAAATACAAACTGGGTAGATATGACCTCAAAGACAACCCTCACTTCGCCAAAGACCTAGGAGTACTCATCTCAAAAAATCTAAGCCCCAGAGCTCACTGTTAACAGCATTGCCAAAAAGGCATTAAGAGTTGTTAACCTAATTCTGCGAAGCTTCTATTTCGGTAATATTGAACTGCAAACCAGGGCATATAAAATCTTCACCAGACCAAGTCTCAAATACAGGTCATCTGCCTGGAATCCATATTGTTTAACAGACATTAATACAATTGAACAAATCCAGAGGTATTTTACGAGAAGAGTACTCCATTCCTCAGCTCACAATAGAACACTTTATGCCACCAGACTTGAAATTCTGGATCTCGAAAGCCTAGAGCTACGCCGACTACGGTCTGACCTAAGTTTAGTACACAAAATTGTCTGTTACAATTTTCTACCTATGAATGAATACTTCAGTTTCAACCACAATAATACATGAGCTAGCAACAGATACAAACTCAAAGTGAACCACTCCAGACTTGATTGCAGAAAATATGACTTTAGTAACAGAGTGGTCAATGCCTGGAACTCATTACCTGACACTGTCGTTTCATCCCCAAACCCCAAATCTTTAACCTTAAATTGTCTACAGTGGACCTCACTCCTTACCTAAGAGGTCTATAAGGGGGCGTGCATAAGCGCACTACCGTGCTTACCGTCCCTGTCCTACAGTCCCCATTTATTCGTACTCATTTACTATTATGCATATGCTTATACTTACATGTCTTTATAGTATGTTCCTACTTATACTTGTTTTTCTCATATATGCTTGACTAAATAAATAAGCTAAACTAAATTAAAGTTTGGAGCTCAACTAGTTTTCTTACTGTTTATCACTATCAAATCAAAATATATGTCTCTTTTCATTCACAACTTTCATTCACAAGATTTTGAGAATCAAGAATGAGGAAAGAATTATCTCATTTCCAGCAAGCAATGGCATTATTTACACTGTTGAATTCAAGATGCCACAGCACATTAGATTGCTCAAAATAAAACAGATGCTTAAATCTGCTGTAAAGCCTATTACCGAGAACACTCACCTCAGCTGCATCATGGTGCTTGCGCTGCAGTAATGCTTTCCCAAGATCAATGCAGGCAGTGAAACTTTTATCCCTAGTGGCTATCTCAGACTTTATGTCCTGATGGTATTTCATCAATAATTCCATAGATGACACATCCCTTAAATGAAGAACAGACAATTCTTAATAAAGAAACAAACCTCAGGATCATTTTAGAGGTAATAGTTTACATCTCTGAGTATAAATTGAGAAGCATTGTTGAGCATCTCACTAACCCATTATGTTTTTCCAGGAACTGGACAAAAGGGAAACAAAAGAAGGAGTTCACCTGGGCTTTTCCTGGGTATCAATCTGGCGGATAACACTCTCCATCCAGGACATGAGGTCTCGCACCATGCTGAAGAAGCGGAACTTCTCGGCTGTATCAACTAATTGAGCCCGTCGTCCCTCGCAAGCTTCCAACAAGGCCTTCCAAGCTTTTACCACACCCTGTTCTTGCTTCTGGATGGCCATGGCCTTTTCTCCAGCATAGGCTGCCAGCAGGCGTGCTGCCACCTCCTGAAAATGCTGAACCTGTCAGAGTGGAGAACACTTCTTATGGAGATGAGGAAACACAGGGACATGTACTCCATAGTAAGCTAAGCCTAGGAATATAACTCCTTCTCAAATCCACTTTCTAACAGTAAAATGGGAATGCAACTGTCCCTTTACACTGGATAATGAAAAAGCTGAAATAAACTTGATGTAGGTAATGTAATTCTGCTAATTAAGGAGAATAATCTCTTCTGGTATTAGTTTCAAAAGATTCTGGCAAAATCTAATTTCATATGCTGAAAAGCTATTCAAGGGTAAGTCTCAATTAGGTTAAGTAAATCCATAGAGACTGTTCCTTCTGTTTATTTGGCTTCTGGTTAGATCTCACAAGCTCCCAGTAAACGAGCCACTTCACCCCAATCATAAAATGAGAAAGCATGCCACCAGATGGCTCCACATGTCTTACCTGCACTCCCAACAGGTGAATATCTTGCTCAAAGGCTTTGTGCAGCCTGTGGAAGGACTCAGCTGTATTGACATCTCGGCCTAACTCCTCAGGCAGCTCCTTGTGCTTCTCTTCAATGAGAATCTGGATCTCACTACCGTCATAAAAGAACTTGTGCAGATCATAGGAGGCTGTCAACAACTGCATTCTGGTGTCAATCAACTCAAGAAGGTCAGCCCAGCTCTCATTCAAACCATCCCTCCACTCTGCAATCGTGGCGGCTTCTGGGTGGATATCAATCAGCTGATCAGTTCTGTGAGTGACATTGTTCACCCACTCCTGTCCCAGGTTTCCTGTTTCTCGGGCGAAGTCACGGAACTTTTCCCGCAGCAGCTAGTCAAGAACCAAAATCAGAATGAGCAAAATATTCTTCAGTACCCTTCATCCTTGAGCCAAAAAATTGTATAATTTTTGTCTGTTGATACAGAATTTTAAAAAAACGTGTGGTTTTTTCAAATATTGGAGCTGCCTTCGCCCCAAATTTAAACATAGGAGTCACTTAAAATGCTACTTACCCTTCTTTCCCATTTTCACTTGTTAAAGATTGGCTATTTTCTTTTTATATAACTTTATTAGGCAACATTGAAATAGTATACATATAATGCCCACCACAGGTAGGGCTATTCGTAAATGAAGCAGTTTACTACTCAAGGTTTTACAGAATGCATCATCTTTTTGACATAAATCAATTTTTTTCAAGGGTTTAGTATAAACATTTCAATCTTAGTATTAGCATTTTAATATTTTAAGTTTTAATGTTTGATGTTCTAATGCTTTAATTCTTAATTGTTTTATTCCATTATTTATGGTATTGTACGCTGCCCAGAGTTGCTTGGAAATAGATGGGTGGCATACAAATTTAATAAAATATATTAATACAAATGTTACCAAAAGATACTTTAGTGTACTGCCTGTACATTTTAACACAAATTAACTTCAATTGTTCTCTTCATTTTCTCTTGCCCCTTAATAGTGCACCAAATTCACAACATTCAGTTAATGGGCAGCCAGAAAGCAAGAAACCATGAGTTTAAGTCCCATCTTGATAATGAAAGATAGCTGGGTGACCTTCAGCCAGTCACTCTCTCTCAGCCCAACCCAATTCACAGGATTGTTATTGTGGAGACAGGAGGAGGAGGAAGATGTCTTGGATACATTCACTGCATTGAGT
>JANHFO010002317.1:8904-24181 GCA_032468095.1 Pareas carinatus | reverse complement strand
TGGGAATTCTGGGAGTTGAAGTCCACCCACCTTAAAGTTGCCAAGATTGGGAAACCCTGCTATAGGCTATACACATGCAAGTAGTCCTCGAATCATTTAGTGACCATTCAAAGTTAGAACAGTACTGAAAGCGAGACTTAGGACTGTTTTTCACACGTACGACTGTTGCAGCATACTCATGGTCACCAATTAAAAATGTTTGGCAACTGACTCATGTTTATGACCGTCGTAGTGTCCCGGGGTCATGTGATCACTTCTTGCAACCTTCTGACCAGCAAAGGGAATGGGGAATTCATCAGATTCATCTAACAAGCGTGTTACTAACTTAACAACTGTAGTGATTCACTTTAAAAACTTGCAAGAAAAGTCGTAAAATGGGGCAAAACGTACTTCACAAATGTCTCACCGAGTAACAGAAATTTTGGACTCAATTGCTGTTGTAAATCGAGAACTATCTTTATATGCATAGACAGTCTGTAAATGTGATCTCTTATTCCTGAACAACATGCCACTCACAATACTCAACGACCAGGATACGATCTTGTGACACAATGTTAAAACACGTTACCTGATTGGTAAGAATGATTTCCGCTTGTTTTGCATCTTTAAGAAATTCTTGGAAGCCAAGACACTGGTTGAGGAATTTCTCCCTACTATCCCACATTTTACATAAAGCATTCCAGCCTGTCTCCATGCCCTGCAGTCGCTGCTCCAGTTGCTGATACTCAGTATCTGTCTGATCCCGTGTCACTCTATCTCCTATCTTCTTAACATTGCTGTAAACATCCTTGTGCTGATCAATCTCTTCCTTAATTGCAGCATGATCCTGCCGGAGATGCTCAGCTTCTACCAGGGAGTTGGGCAGCTCTTCTGATGCAACAGCTTTTTGTGCCTTGAACAGCCATGCTTGGAAGTCGTCTAAGTCTTGCAAAAACTTCTGCAACTTGCTGGCCTCTCCAAGGGAAGCCTCCTGGGACTGCAACGTATTTTGGAGGTCCAGCCACACTCCAGAGACAGCTGTTAGTCGACTATAGATATCATCAGCTAGATCAGGCTGCTCTTCAGCAAGCCGGTGGGCCTCCTTCTGCAGGACTGCAAGCCTGGCTTGAATGGCTGCTAGGTCACGTTCAATGCCATACAATTTCCTCTGCATGGCAATCATGCCTGCCAGATTTTTACCAAGGTCTTGTGTAGATTCAATGACTTTGGTTTTTTCCAGAATCCATTTCCTAGTTTCCTCGCAATCAACACAATAGTTGTGGAGGCTAAGAGCAAAATCAACTGCTTTTCGTCGTTGAGCTACCATTTCCTGGAAGACCTTCCACCTAGAACACAAAGCAAAATAAGCATTTTTGTGATGAAATAAATGCCCTTCTTTAACTCCTTCTTTGTCTAATATCTATATACGGTAGATGTAATTTGACCTAGAGAGTTGCAGCCAGATGGTAGTCGAGTGAGAGAAAATAGTTGAGACTCAAGGGGTGGAACTACCAGCGGGTCAAATTGGAGACATACAGACCAGTTACAAGTATCTTGGTATCCCACAGTCACATGAGAACCATGATGAGACGACAAGGAAATCAGCAATATCCACGTACCATCAAAGGATTAGACAGATCCTGAAGAGCCAGCTTAATGAAAATAACAGGATCCATGCTATCAACATGTATGCTTTGCCAGTCAACAGATACCCTGTCGGTATAGTGAGCTGGTCAAAGGAGGACATGGAAGCTGTTGATGTGAAGACCCAGAAGCTCCTTACAATGTAGGGAGGTTTCCATCCCAAGTCCAACATTCAGAGATAGTCAACAGCCAGAAAGAGGGAATTTATGGTCTGGTGAGTATCAAAAACACTTTCATGGATGAAACCCAGAGCATCCAGTACTACATCAGTAATATGGCACCAAAAGATGAACTGCTGAAAGAATGCCTAAGGAAGCAGCTGGTGTGGGAGGAAGATCAAATAGTACCATATCAGGGCAAGATTTTTCCGATGTATCACTGACAGATAGCTGAGGTGGCAGACATCAGGAAATTCTACCAGTTGATGGAAAGGGCTGGATGAAAGCACAATACTAAGGCACTAATCATAGCAGCACAAGATCAAGCACTAAGTACCAGATCCATAGAAATAGGAGTCTACCACATCCTAGACAGGACCCGAGCTGAACAGTATGAAAAAAGGCCTCAGAGACAAATGAACACATAGTGGAAAAGTACAAGATGCCAGCAGAAACAGTATACACCGAACGGCACAGTCAAGTAGCTGGCATTGTGTACAGGAAAATCTATACAGAATATGATCCCACTAAAGGTTGTGGAAAATAAGAAAGCTACGATCCTATGGAACTTCCAGACATACAGGCAAGTACTGGTCAATCAGTCAGATATTATGGTAGTAAACAAGGACCAGGAGACAGTGGTAGTGATAGATATAGTGGGTGCCAAGTAACAGCAACATCAGGAAGAAGTGTATAGTGAGGAAGAAGTGAAGAGAAGAGATAATCGTCGGGTAGTAGCAATTATGTTTTGAAGTAATATTTTTTTATCCCAAAATAAGCATGGTGGAAAATCTCATTTCACTACAGAGATATCTGTTTTATCTGCTCCCTTTCCTTCTCTTTCCCAGAAATTCATCTTTGGAAGCAATGCATTATATGGTGGAAGATGAATGGGGAGAGGAAATGACCATCACTGGATGGTGGATGAACAAATGGCATTCCCTCAGTCTATCTTTTTTCCTAGCAATGTGAAGATAAATTATAGCCACAGCTAAACTGATGTTTTATCTTTGCATTTTTATAGCAATATTTGAAAACTATAGGTAAACAACAGTGGAGAAACAATTGGACAAAAATAAGATAATTTATTACCTGGCATTCAGATGCTCTTGGCACTGCCTCACTTTCCCACTGCGTGGATGGCCACTTTCCATTAGGGCATTAGCTGCTCTATTGACCTCTTCAATCTGATAAGTCAGGCTGTTTATTTCCTGCTCCAAAATATCAAACCTTAAAAAAAAAACCACTTTGAATGAATGAATGAATGAAACCAAACCCATCATATAAAAAGCTTGCATGAAATACCATCTAGGGCAGCGCTGGCTAACCTTTTTTTAGGCACTGAGTGCCCAGATGAGTCATAGCTAATGAGTTGTGGCTCATGATGTCATTGCCCGGCGCCACTACTCTCTTTCTGAGCATGCACATGGCTCTGTGACATCATTGCCCGGTGCTGCTACTCTCTTCTGAGCATGCACATGGTGCTATGACCTCATCAAGCAGCGTCACTACTCTCTTTTTGAGCATGCTCAGCTCTGGGGCGATGCTGGGGTAACTTGGCTCGTGTGCCAACAGGGAGCATTCGCCATCACTGATCTAGGGTCTCAGTTATATATAATATACAGGTGATTCTTAACAGCTACACGTTCAATGACCATTCAAACTTACAATGGTGCTAGTTACAGTAATACTTATGAACAGTCTTTGCACTTATATTTGTTGTAGCATCCCCACGGTTACGTGATCACAATCGAGGTGATTGGTACCTGGTTTGCCGTTACAATGTTGAAGAGTCCTATGATCATGTGATTGCAATTTTCAACTTTGTTTCCCAGCTTCTTACAAGCAAAGTCAATGGGGAAACCAGCAGGAGGTTTGCAAATGGCATCTAAGTACTTACTTAACAACCCAGGTTGATTCACTTAATGACAACAACTGGAAGTGCTGTAATTTCCATTGCTAAGCAGGGCAGTTATGGGATGTTGTGCTTTACAACCATGACACTTAGTGATGGAAATTTTGATCCCAATTATCATTAAATGAGGACTTCCGGTATGTAAAATGACAATGACAACAATGTCGATGTCCTATGAACAGTAGCTAGATTGTGTCTAGAAGGAGGAGAATTTAAGCATAGAAACATAACCTAAAATATTGAAACATTTTTTCATGTCTTAGACTGTAAAGGTATGTTCTGATGTATATGCAGATGCCATTTTTAATCCCTGGATATGTAAAGATAACTAGCTGTTTGGTCTGTTCAAACTTCTGAATGTTTATCAGTTTTTCACTGTTGTCCTTTTAATTTCATTTTACATTTCCTATCAAGAAAATCAGTATTGGGAAACTCTATGCAGATGAAAATTGTGCATAATTTTTGCTACATACATTGGTCATTCTGGTTACTACTTTCATCTCAGAAAATACAACATTTCATAATTTATTCAATATGGATTTAATAGCACATAAAGTAGCCTTTAGTAATAACTTCAAAGTAATCTGTAACCGCCCTGAATAAACTGATTTGACCATTCATTCATAAGTAAACAAGTTATCTTCTCTTTCAATTTCAGCTGCTAATTGTGTTTATACATACCAACAACTGGAAGATCATATGTTAATCTGTTCCTATTGTTAATCTGTTAATCTGTTCCTGTTGATATATCCAATAGGATATAAATGTGTTGGATCAAGATATGAGAGTTCCACAGCTAAGACTATTATCTTAAAAAAAAGGCTACAGTAATTCTTAGGGATGCTGAATCAACATACAGAGCTTGTGTTTCACCTTGATTCACTATTCAGAACAACGAAAAAGTTAGGGAAGTTCTCTAACCACTACTTAATTATTTTTGAATTTAGGGTTCCATTTATAATTCTGTGAAAGGTTTGTGTTTATGCTTAAGGAATCAAGTCCGGTACACTCAATTGAATGCTTGAATGAATGCTTATAGCACTATAATCCCCTATCTCTTTTCATGCTTGTTTTTGTCTGGTAAACATTGTTGTAGCCTCACACTGCAAAATATTTGTGTCTCATGTATGTAGACTGGGGCTACACAAAATGTGTTTAAAACTTTGTGAACTGTTTTGAATTTTCAATATTTCTGCATTGATATGACCTACAACGTGATCTGGTATCCACACATCCTGAAAGTAGATTAAAAAAAACACAATTAAATAAAATATATTATTTACCTATGTTGTATAACATCCAGATCTTCCAAGGTATCAGGAATCTCCATATGCTCCAGCCATTTCTCTTTCTCGCTCATCCAAAGCTCACATGCATCAGTCTCACTTAATATAGTATAGAGATCCAAAGCATCCTGTAGCTTCTGCCTGCGCAGATCTGCTAGAGACACCACCTCATTATACACTGTCTGGATAGCCTTGAGTCTGTTCTCAAATCCTGGAACATCCCGGAATTCAGCAGGGAAGCTCTGTGCTTGCCTATTCAGGTTGTCCATAATTTTCTTATTGTTTGCTACCTCATCCAAGAGATCTCTGTGCTTTTTAACCAGGGCTTGAGTGGAATATTCATCATGCCCCACATCATCACTGGATACTAGCCGATTAGCATCTTGGAGCCAGGCCATCAAGTCATCTGCGTCTACCTGGAACTGGAAAAAGCTTTCTGCATCGTGTAGGTTCTTCTTGCGGAAAGCTGCCAATTCCTGCAACTGGGCCCAGAGAGCTTTCACTTCTTCAATCCTGCTGCAGATTTTTGATGCTCCAAAATGCTTGTCAGCAATCATGTTTTCTCCCTCTTTGATCGTCCGCTTCAGGTGAGCTCCTAGGCCACGTAGCTCATCTTCAAAAGCTTTATGTTTCCTCTGTAAAATGAGGATACTGGTGAGGTCTTTCCCATAGTCCAGGGAAGAATAGATTTGTTCTTTCTCCCTGATCCAACTTTCAGCTTCATCCAGTTCCCAAAAGAACTTCCACTGCCGCTTAGATTGGTCAAGATGAACTTTCCTCTTTGCAGCTATAGCAATCAGCTCTTGATAGTATAATTCCAGGAGGTTCACACGATCACGAATAATTTTGGGATCACATGGCTGATATCCTGCACATGGTAGGTAGACAAAAATTACAGATAATTTAATACAGAATACACTTTCCTTTACATTAATAATATTATGATTTAAATTTCTGGGTACAATTCACATAATACATGAGAAAAATTACTATCATTTTTGTTGGTTTCAAAATCAGGGAATGTGTGACTTGCAATTTGGAATAGAAATAACAATGCAAACCAAACAAAAGAATAAAAGAGGAAATATTTCAGGAATTGGGATGTGCTTGTTTAAAAAGATTGGCACCTTTTCTGGTAATTGTATTGAATATAAATATTTAAAGGTACATGAAAAGTCTTAGTACAGAGGTATACCAGAGAATATAATTATATCAGAAGATATAATTACATAATAATGAAGCAAAACAAGTTCAAGCCTTTTCCCCCTTTCTTTTTTCTTTATTTGCTTTCCTTCTAGCTAGCAGCAGAAGCTTATCAGTATTTCACAAGAACTCTTAAACTCAGAAACACTAGCAAAGCCAGAGTTCAAACAATAGCCCACTTGATTAATATTATATTATTCATAAATGCTATACGCTAAATATATGTCACGTTCTCTATATAGTTCTCCATATATGTTCTCCATATAATTTTTCCGGGGGGGTGGGAATTGAGATTGTGGAAAAAAATTAGCAAAAACTGGCAATTACTATACTAAGGAACACTATGGAAAGCTTTTAAGTTACATCATTCAGTTCAAGAAACTGGAAGCTCATAAACACCCAGCTATAGTTCTAAATTTCATCTATGATTCTGAAATTTAAAATCAAAAGAGGTTCTAGTTGAATGCAATGAATTACACAGCTAGCAATTCATTCAATGAATAAAAATATTGCCAAAATGTATACCAGCATTCACTTCAAACAACCAATAAGAAAAGAAAGTTTCCAGAGGCTAATATAGGCTGTCCTTCCTTATCTCTTCTCTTTTATATAGATGTAAACACCAATGATACACTCATTCTTAGCAATCTGGCGAACACTTACCATCTCCATTGGCAAATTTAAGGGCAGCTGCATTGACAGCATGAATCTTCTCTGCCTGAATAGCCATGTCAGCCTCCATCAACTTATGCTTCTGAAGCAAGTCTTCTGCTTCCAACAGATGCTTCCCAGTTTCAGGAGATGAAAGTTTTACCTGAAGAAATATAAAAAGAAACTGCATCTCCCTTTCTTTTAAACAACTAAACATGGAACTGAGCCTTGAATCCCCTCCCCACTTTTTAAAAAGAACAGCAACTTAGGATGATCCCGAGCAAAGAAGCAGGAATAGTCCATGTTTAAGAAAAGTCATTAAGGTAAAGATAGCATCAATTTATAGGCACACAATTGTCTCTTCCTCTGAGGCTTATAACATGGCATTCTGGATCCTGCTGGGAAAGACAATTGGGAATACAATTTGGATAGAGAAACAGAGGGGTGTTCTTTTGAAACAAAGGAAATTTTACTCCCATGTACTCCCAAAATGTACTCCCATGGGATTACACTCCAAGGTTCTGAAACAATTGTGATCTTAGAACCACTGAACCACATATTTCAAACATCTTGGAGTACCAGGGAACTACTAGATGACTGGAAAAGAGCCGATGTAGTTACCATCTTCAAAAAAGGAAAAAATGGATTCGGGGAAACCCCAGATCTATCAGCATGACATCAAAACCTGGGAAGATTCTGGAAAAGATAATCAAGCAACAAATCTGCAACCACTTAGAGACATTCAAAGTCATAACCAGAAGCCAACATGGGTTGCTCAAAAATAATTCATGCCAGACAAATCTTATTGCTTTCTTTGAGAAAGTGACAAAATTAGTTTAACCAGCAAAGTCCTGTGGATTTAATTTACTTGGACTGCAGCAAGACATTTTATACAGAAAACCATAAACTATTACTTGATAAGATAGAAAGATTTGGGTTATTTATTATTTATTATTATTTATTTATTATTTACATTTTTATACCGCCCTTCTCCCCGAAGGGACCCTGGGCTAGATAGCATCACCACCAGATGAATTCATAATTCACTGACCAACTGTACTCAACATGTAATCCTTAATGCAACTGCATCTACATGGAGGGAAATATATGGTGACTCTGTCTTAGGCCCAGCACTCTTCAATATGGTCATCAATGATTTCAATGAGGGAGTAAAAGAGAAATTCCTCAAATTTGAGACAACACCAAACTGGCATGAATAACCAACACTTCAGAAGATAGGCGCAAGACACAGAAGGATTCTGACAGACTTGAACACTGGGTTCTGTCTAACAAAATGAAATTCAACATAGAGAAAAGTAAAGTTCTATATTTAGGCAAGAAAAATCAAGTGCATAGGTATAGAATAGATGATAATCTGGCTCAAAAGCAGTAACCACAAGAGGGATCCTGGAATCTTAGCAGACAATCACTCAAATATCAGCCAGCAGTGTGCTGCAACTATCAAAAAAACAACAACAACACAATCCTAGACTGCATTAACAGAGAGTTATGATCAAGATGACATGAAGTATTAATACCACTTTATAATGCCTTGCTAAGATTGCACTTGAAATATTGCATCCAGTTTTGGTTGCCATGATATAAGAGAGATATTGAGACTCCAGAAAGAGTGCAGAGAAGAGCAAGAAAGATGATTAGGGGACTGGAGGCTAAAACATATGAAGGACAGTTGCAGGAATGGAGTATGTCTAGTTTAATGAAAAGGACTAGGGTTGACATCTTACTCACAAAGAAGAACAGGGTTAACCTATTCTCCAAAGCACCAAAAGGCAGGACGCGAAGTAATGGGTGGAAACTAATGAAGGAGAGAACCAACCTAAAACTAAGCAGACATTTCCTGACAGTTAGAACAATTAATCAGTGGAACAACTTGCCCTCAAACGTTGTAGGTGCTCCAACACTGGAGGTTTTTGAGAAGAGATTGGATAACCATTTGTCTGAGATGGGTTTCCTGCTTGAGAAGTGAGTTTGACTAAAAGATCCCCAAGGTCCCTTCCAACTATGCTATTTGGTTATATCCTGTCAAATTATTAAAATACACTCTACCTGATAGTAGTTTTGAATGTTTAGAAACACCAGCAAATTCAGAACAGAGTAACCATGCAGTTGGTGGGTACCAGTTTGATAAGACGCCTTAATCAAGAGGCATTCCCAAGGACCTTTCTAAATAGCTTGTACAATGTAAGATATTTTTAGGGAGCTGGCTAGCACAATCAATGCTGCTGAAGTTGGTTAATTTATCAGTCTGAGGCATTGTTTTTCATTATATGATTTTTATCAGATGGCAAGATTCCTTAAATGTATGAATAGCTTAAACCAGAGTTATAATGCAGCATTGGGCCTCCACCCCCATTTTCCAATTTATCTCCAGCAATTCACCAAGCCCTACCGAGGCCCCTCCTTACTTTCATCTCATCTATCCAGTCGATGCTGTGCAGCATGTCCTGAAACAGCTGCTGCAGTGTCAGATTCATCTCCAGCCTCTGTCGCCGTGCTTGCAGCAGTTCCAAGAGGTACTCCCATAGTCGCAGGATACTGTCCTTGCGGACATTGATGCGCTTGATGTCATGGTAATTCTCTACCTCCAGTTCCTTGGCCACCTCCTCTATGGTCTGTACCCGTTCTTTATAGGCAGCTGTGTCGGTTTCAATGGCTTCATGCTTCTTCTTTGCTGCCTCCACAGCTGGCAAATCATTTCCAAAGTTATCCTGTCGCAGGTAAGGATAGTTTTGTCAGCAATATCTTCGCTGTCTATTGTCACTCAGGCTGAACATCACAAAATGGAATGCATGCGTAAAAAAATACAGCAAAGCTTTTGGTTCAAATACGTGGTCTTTAACGGCCTGTTAACTGTTTGTTTGTAACTAACCATTATGGTAGGCTGAAAGGGTGGGCAAACGGATGCGTCTTTGCAGAGCTACCATGACTCCAAATGTAGGATTGAGTTGGTGCTGCAATGCGAAAAAGAAGCAGGGCACCACTTCACTTTGTAAAGCTGCATTGAAGCAAACAACTCCATAGCCTGACCTTTAAACTCCTTGGACAAGAAGTGATGCTCCTGCTCCTGCTCCTGCATGGTGAAGTACTGAACCATAAAGCGGCATCAATACTTTTATCCAATGAATTCAATGAATTCATTAGAATTATAGTTGATGAAATGTTTGGTAATTCATTCTATTTTCAGGATAACACATGATCTGAAAAAATGGCAATACTGTATGTAGGCATGTATTTGTGTGTGTGTCTTTGTGTGTATTACATTCAAAGTAGGAAAGCAGGTCATTTTCAAAGAAGAAAGGATGCGTGATATTTTGAAGAATCCATCGTAAATACATCTATATGAAACTTACATAGCTATGAACGTACTGCTGGAGTAATTTGATCAAATTAAGTTATATTTTATTATTTATTTTTTATCTCACCTTTATTATTGTTTATAAATAACTCGAAGGTAACAAACATTCCAAATGCTCCTTCCTATTTTCCCCACAACAATCTTGTATGGTGGGCTGGGCTGAGTGTGTGTTTGTGACTGAACCAATGTCACCCAACTGGTTTGTCATGCCTAAGACAGGACTAGAAAATGTATCATGCACAACTCTCTAAAATCTTAAGTTTTGCACTTATTTCTGGATTTATGCTCCATCTAACTCCCATCAAACTCTCTCCTGCTAATTCTCATTCAGAAAACTAGTTGCAAAAACCCAGAGCTTGTGAAAGATGATTTCAGTTTATGTATCAGATATTGCCTGCCTGAGATGTCCTGGTGAATGCACATATTTGATTAATGTACATATTATTCGGTCAGAGGTATTTGATAACATGTACACAAAATTTCCAAATGGTTCAGGCTACAAACTGTTCTGAATGTAAGAAATAGAATTCCCCCAAATGAAAAAGCTTCATTTTGTTTCCATTGTAAAAAACAGTCTTAAAATAATTATTTATCGCTGAGATACCAAAAATCAAACCACACATACTTTCTGGCTTTGACTAAATGCTTAAAAGTTTTTCAGAAAGTATACACCCAGCAACTCCGGACAGTTCTTTATTACCTGTGCCACAAGGCGCTGATTTTCACTAAGCCAGGTCTCTCGCATTGCGGCCTTGCGATCAAAACGTCGGGCAAGCTGCTCCAGCTTTTCCTGCCTTATAAGTTCATTTCTCAAAGCTAGTTCCCGTTCATGCTCTGCCTTTTCCAACTTCTTCCAGGCCTGTGCAAATAAGAATACACTCTAAATAAACTACAGAAACTTCTGTATTAGGTAAATGCAAATCTATTTAACACTCATTTTTCCATGTTAACAATACGACTGCACAATATCTTTTCCAATCTGCCATTTACAGCTTTCCTTCAATGACATAGGATAATACAGAATGAAATTAGAACACTATTAATAGTGAGGCATTTCCACTTTTTTACAAATCAGAACTTTTCTTGGCCTGCTACATAAAATTCAAGACTGAACCTGTATTCTTCTGCATATAGACAAATGGCTCTCCCACTTTCCCAACTATCAAACTGAGAATTAAGAGAGAAAGTAAGCTTCACGGATTAAGGCTGCAACTGTATTAAAAGGCTGTATCTTAGATACCCTGTTGATGTCAGATACAAGTTTTCCTTCATGAGGTGTATACACCTTCTGATTGTTGGCTCGCATTCTCGACTGGATGGTAAAAAGCAGAACTTCCAAGTTCCCCTTCTCTTGAAATCTAGAACAAACACATATAAGAAAGCATCTTTAGAGTTTAGAAGATCTCAAAGAAGGGCGATGCAAGGTGTGCCATTCTCACTGAAATATATTATTCTGAATCAGGTTCTCAACAAAATAATTAAAATGTAATGCTATACATGAAGTATCTTTTCAGTGGGCTAATTAGTGTTTAAGGTGGCTATTTCAATTTATATAATAGTAAGGAAGGAGGTAAGAAAGATGGCTTTAAAATATTGGAATTCAATCCCTTTAGAATCACTGGCTGACACTCAAACCTACAGAAACTCAGACAGAATTTCTGATCAGTTTTTTGTAGGAAAGGGAATAAACAGTATTTAGGTCATGCTTCTTGTTCCATACTGAAATAGTTAATCTGTGGTACAGAAAGCCTCTAACTGTACCTTTCATAATTTGCAGAAGGAGGAATCTAAGAAAACAGTATCATTAAGAATTCGGAAAATCTACATTTGCCACAATTTCTTCTTTTCACAAAAGGACAAGTACATTTGCTTTCCTTTGCATTTAGCAACCCAAACTGATTTTTGGGAAATAATTTTTCAGTCAGATAAGAAATATAGTTAGTCCTTAACTTACAACCATTTAATCAACCATTCAAAAGTGACACTGAAAAAAACGACTTACAACAGGTCCTCATACTCAAGATTGCTGCAGCAACCTCATAGCCACATGATCAAAATTCAGGTGATTGGCAACCAACACGATGGTTGCAGCATCCCAGAATCATGTGATCACCATTTGTGATCTTTCTAGCCAGCTTCCAACAAGCAGTCAATGGGGGAAGCTGGATTTGCTTAACCACTGCATGATTCACTTAACAACTGCAGTGATTCAACTAATAACCATGATAAGAAAGGTTGGAAACTCAGACACCACTCACTTAGCGCCCATCTTGCTTAGCAACATAAATTATGGACCCAATTATGGTCATAAGACAAGGACACATACAGTACCTAATTTCCACCATTATGGGATGCAGTTATGTGAGGAGTTATTAGATGGCGGAAGATCCTTCTTTACAGTGTGAAGAAATGCAGAGATAAGAGTGTTGCCACTGTTTTTGTCAAAAGCAGTGTTAACAGAACCTGTTTGTGAAAGTATATCCACTGTCAAAGCAACTAATAATTTGAGGCAATACTATATGTGAGGTTTCAGCAGTAATAGGCACTTATGCATTAGTGTGCCTAAGATCTGCCACTTGCACATTTGTTGTGGGAATTTCTCACTGCTGCTAATTGGATAGTACAAATTAAGGAATATTTGAAGCAATTCCACTAATATTTACTAAGAATTAGCTCTAAAGATATTCAATAGAGTTAACTGCTAACTAAGTATGTATCAAACTACACTCTGTGAAATGTATCTACATCCTGAAGTTTCTATTCCTAAAGCTATACCTTTTTACACATTTTACTTTCTGGAAGAAAATAATACCTGGGGGTCATTTGGTTCACAAATTGTCACTTAACATTTTTGGACGGAATGGAAGAGATTTTCCCCATTCATTATCTTGAAATATTAAATCAGATGATTTATTGCACCTTTAATATTAACATTCTCCAAATTCATTCAATCTGAAACAAGAGAAAAGACTGCAGGCCTGCAAAATATATTTTTCTCCTTCAAGCTGTCTCCTCATTCTTATTCAATACATCGTCATCAACATGATGTGCTAATGTTCAACACTTCTGAAAGCCTCAAATCACAGCCAAATGAGTCACAATGAAGATAGGCACAGTTTATGTGTCTTTCTCTCTCACTCAGAAAAAGAAAAACCACTTTCTTCCAGGTGAAGGTGCTTACTTGGGTGGTTTTTCTACTGTGCGATATGTACTGAAGTACTGGAGTTGTTGCTGCACGCCTGCCAGAGAATTAGCAAACTTGCGACTGTTGAGATTGGTAATGGTCTGTTCTATCCACATGAGCAGGTCTGAAGCCAATCCACTGTATTTATCAATCATCTTCTCAGTCTCCATTGCATGGTCCATTACCTGAGTGGGAAAAAACCAAACAACTGATACTGCAGCTCACTTGGCACCTGCTGCTGCTACCGAAAATATGTTAAGACCTTTATGAACTTCTAGATTCTGCAGATGGAAATTTTCTACAATGTTAACAAGTCTGACTTCATCATATTAGAAATTCTGCAGGGCATGCAATGGGTGTCAAGCTAGATTAACAACCACCAGCTTTATAGTCCTAAAAGGAAATCTTTTGACAGCTTTCATACTGGCAGCATCACATCAAATATTTAATGCTTGACCAAGAATGATCATGCCTGTTCTCCTGTTCATACATTTGTAAATTATACAAACATATGCACACATTCCATAAGGTAGACTTTCTTTATGTGGCATCCCTGTAGTTCAATCGAGATATTTTCAATCATTTCCCAAATTTTGGGTCACCCACCTTCTAACTCTGCAGACTTAATTGCTTTAGCCTCCTGCTGCATGTTGCTGAATAGGAATGAATGAGGTCTTTGAGTTATTTGCAAAAATAACAAAGATGAGATATGAATGAATGAATGAATGAATGAATGAATGAATCAATGAATGAAGCAAGCAAGTGAGCAAGCAAGCAAGCATATAGCACTACAATGTAACCTGGCTTCTAGAGATTAAACCAATGAAGTCTTTAATTATTTGTAAAAATAATACAGATGGAATACAAATAAACAAATAAGTAAGTCCATAGCACTATAATGTAACATGGCTTATAGAGATTGAGAACAGTGAAAGAAGGCAGCTAATTTTCCAAATAAGAGCTACATCGCTAATGGTCATAGCAATACTATTGACAAGGCTTCTAAAAAAATATATAAGCCGCCCTGAGTCCTTCGGGAGAAGGGCGGGATATAAATAAAAATTTATTATTATTATT
The DNA here is from genome assembly GCA_032468095.1 of Pareas carinatus. Taxonomy (NCBI): domain Eukaryota; kingdom Metazoa; phylum Chordata; class Lepidosauria; order Squamata; family Pareidae; genus Pareas; species Pareas carinatus. Next base: position 9,708 of record JANHFO010002317.1, on the reverse strand, counting down.
ATTTATTATAGTTTTTTAAAACAATGCACTTGTGGAAGTGCACCATGAAAAACAGTTGTGGGCTACAAAAAAGTCATGAATTTCCAGCTTGCTAATGTTTTCTTATTGTCTACCTTTGCTTACATGACAAAAGGAATGTTATGAAACAATTCTAAAATATTAAAAATTATGTTGCTCAAGATTTGTATCTGTTCTTACCTTTCCAACTCTTTTTCCTTCCACAGCAAGCACCTTCATTTTTGAAAAGTAGTGATAGAAAGCAACCACATAAGTGATAATGGATTTCTCATCTGGATTCTCCGTAAAAACATCTGATTAGCAAACAGATTTCCAAGAGAAAATTATTTATTTGAAAGCAGAACCTGACAACAGATATGAGTTCAGTCTGAACTGTTTCCCATTTTGGAGAGACCTACACAATCAACGATGTTCACCATGGATCACCATGCTGATTTCCAGAACAAAAACAACAGAAAGCATGGGAGTATAGCTAGGCTAATAAAAACTTGTTTTCTAGCATGAACATTATTTATTTATTGGAGAATAACATCCAGAACAATCCTGTCTCTGATAAAAAACAGATTTTTTTTTAAAAAAGAGTTAATGTAGCAATGTACAGTACTGTACTGAATACCAGGACATGAATTTATTAAACAGACTTGGTAGGTGAAATTTGTGTAGCACAAGCATTACATATTGTATGCTGACAACATCATCCTATATTACCGTGTTTCCCCGAAAATAAGACACTGTTTTATATTAATTTTTGCACCCAAAGATGCACTAGGTCTTATTTTCAGGGGA
>JANHFO010002316.1:157963-169857 GCA_032468095.1 Pareas carinatus | reverse complement strand
CGCTGTCAGGCGGCTCTTACGCAATCTTGAAGCCGGCGAGCTTAGAAAGCCCATCTTTCGGCGTTGCGGAGCCAACCAGAAGTCCGAATTGTTTACTATTTATGTTAAAGTTGTTAAATATCTGATTATTCACATGATACAATGTATTCATATCATTCATTTAAATGAATACATTTTCAAGAACTTCAGTAGTTTGCATAACAGAGATTTTCTGAAAGCATTTACCATTATTATGGTATTATGAGCTGTGGTGGTGCATGTTAGAATTCAGAATTGCAGGCTAACTCTGCTCATAGCCACGAGTTCAATCCTGACTTGCTCAGCGTTGACTCAGCCTTCCATTGTACTGAGGTTGGTAAAATGAGCACATAGATTATTGTGGGCAGTATGCTGACATTTGTAAACCAGTGCTGTAAAGCACCATGGAGTGGTGTATACGTCTAAGTGCTATTGCTATTGCTTTTAGTTTCTCTCACAGCTATTCTGAAGGAAATAACTTACTACAAATGTATAGAGAAGAAATTGAGTTGAAAAACAGTAACTGACCCAAAACTGCAGAAAGGTTCTAGAGTTGATTAGAATTGATGACAACAGCTGACACTTTATTTACTCCCCAGAAAATAATGTGAGTTGATGAACTAACTTAGCATTTAGTATTTATTATCAATTTATGGTAAAGTCTGAGATATATGGTTTGTAAATGTGTGAATCAATTCAAAGGTTGGTGAGTCAAGTGAAAAGGGAATTTGTTGATGGGTCCTAGGAGTTTTTCATTAGTACACCAAATTAAGTATGCAATTAGACTGAGTTTATTCATTGGGTTGGTGTATTTTCATAAAGGATTTACCTAATAAGATTGTGTTTTACTGACTTGTACATTATTTGAACATCTTCTTCTTCTTCTTACAGGATAAACGTGGCCAGTAAAAGGTTCATGGGACATATATACTACTAGAGGTTATCATAGACATTCCAGGAGCTCCATAGGTAAGTCTTTAAAGTTGTTTTTTTCTGCATTTTAAAGGAAAACATTGTTTCATCGATTTCCTTTCTGAAATTTTTAAATAGGCAAATATTGACAAAATCTATATAATGTGGAAGCATTATGTTATGGTGCCTTCCAAATCTGAATGTTCAAGTAACTTTTGACTCAAAACTAAAAGAGGAAAAATGCTATGATTTGAAACTTAGAACATAGACTTATATAAAGGTTTTGATTGCTGTGTACTACAGCAGACAAAGCTTTGTGTGTATGCTTGTTTATTGTCAGTAAAGAGACAGTATTGCTGAGTTATGTCTTTAGATAATATGATGGGTAGCCAAAAGAACCCCCAAGTAAATTATGGAAAAATCAGTCCAGAATTCCTACTTGAAATACAAACAACCAGGCTCAAATGTCCATACTTTGAATGCATTATGCAAAGACCAATATCACTTGAGAAAACCATAATACTGGGAAACATGGAGAGAGAAAAGAAAAATAATTACTTGATAATAAGATGGGCGGCATATAAATTGGATAGATAGATAGATAGGTAGGTAGGTAGGTAGGTAGGTAGGTACAGTGGCCAGCAACAAGGTGAATAAACTAAATTATAGTGATGGTGGGTAAGGCATTGGATGACCTGAAAGGATAGATATTGGGAACAGAGTATTCTGAAGTAGGTTTAGCTATATGATAGCTAAGAATTGACACTAACCTGAAGGCATGTGATCAGTCAATTAATATGGTGAAAAATACATATCTCACAAACATAAACAAAAAAATATTGTTATAAGCTCTATAGGAAGAGTTTGTAACATATTAAAGGGGACATAAAGTTGAAAAAATTAGATCCTTTAAATGAACAAGGTCATCTTTTGTCACTCAAATATTTTAAGGCAGGCCATATACTCCCATGATTACAATTATCGGGATGATTTTAAAATAAAACTTTCCGTTCTTCAGATGTAATATGAGAAATTCACAGCAGCTGTGAAGTTTTCTGATTTCAGCTGTATCCCAAGACAGTTAACTCCCCCTGTGGGACTTTTTCAGACTGGGAAGTGTGAGCATCCAGGGAGGCTTCTGAGTGATGGGAAGAGTTATAACAGAAAACAAAATCAACAAGAGCACTCTTGCAAGAAGCTCTGGCCAGGAGAATGTGGAAAAGAAAATATTTGAAAAACACAAGAATAAGATATGAGACCGGAGAAAATTGTATACATTTTGGCACAGCATTAGTATTTATATCCAGGCTTTAGTCTGGCTGTTTTAGACAAATGCAGCAAATTGGTAAACACTTGTATATTAATACATATTTAAGAATAAGCAGAGTGTATGTGTTCCAAGTGGCTTTTATCGGGACCTAGGAAGCATGCCTCCCACCCCCAAAGAAAATTGATGTAGGTCTCAGACCGATGTTCAAATGAGATTAAAGACATGGCTGCTCCCTCAGGCCTTGAGGAGGAGGGTGATGTCAAGCCCTAATACAATTTTATTTGATTAAAGAATGCATTTCTGCAGGCACAAATGATCTTTATTTCATTGTTTGCTTTTTTAAAAAACATTGTAAACCAGAGAGAGGCTTGTGAAATGGAATGTCCTCTAAATTGAAGAAATGAATGACCGAACAAAAACGCTTCAAAATAAAAAAATATATTTATTTATTTATTTATAATCAAATTTATATAGCTGCCCATCTCACCAAAGGTGAGACTAGATAACACACAACAGCTAGAGCAGCCAATATAAAAACAAATTAAAATCTAGAACACCACAGTAATAAATATCACAAAAATACTAACCATAGATGAAAGAAGGATCAAAATGGCTCCTTCAGCAATGAACCCATTGAGACAAGTTTCAGGTTCTTTGTGACCCTGAGGCCTGGCAGCATAATCAAGTCTCGAGGGTCTTTCAAAATACCAAAAGGAATTTTTGATGAAAACAAAATGCAGCCAGTCTAGTTTCAAAGCTGGCATTTCACCACATTTAAAAAAGAAAATATTATCCATTTAATGAAGAAAATATGGAGGTTTTAACTATAAATATGCTTTATGCTCATTATTCTTAAAAAATGTTTACTACTCCTTGAGATCTTGTCACCCGAGAATGCAAACGTCCCTTTTAAGACCTGCGAATGTGAAAGAATTTAGCAACATCTGTCTCTATTCCATTCTTTTCTTTCTTAAAAAAAATCGCACGTGTAAAGGAATCTTTCTGGCACTCTCTGACTTCCATAAAAATGACTTTTTGAATATTTACCATGGCTTCCCCCCCACCCTTCAATCCTACTTGGGAAAGATTTCCATAAGGCACCCCTGAATACAGTATGAAAATCCTCTGAGGCAAGGTAATCAGCTCTCTTTCTTTGCCGTGTGGAGAGAGTTCCCAAATGTTCTAGAATCAGTTTGTATTTGGACTCCCCGCTGATTTCCTTCCCATCTTCCAGACATCCAGAAGACCCGCTCAATGTCTTTTTCATAGGTGCAGGCAGTATGGTTGGTGGAACTGGGTCATGTATCTGCCTCTGGCTATCCCCATCATGCCTTTTCCTTCAGAGGGAACATTTCGGCTTGCTTAGCGACTCGTGAAAAGATTAACTAAAGCAGATCAGTTTCCATGGTCACGCAGGAAAAAGCTGTGATGTTAGCAGATAGCAATTCCAAATTCTTTGGAGTAGGAAAATAATAATGGAGTAGAAAGATTTATTTCCTAGTATCTGCAATCCCATACATAGATAATTTCACTGTTTACTGTTTAAAACATCCAAATGTTTTTCTTAAACAGAATTCTGGCATTAGAAGGAAGATGGTAAGCCACTGTTCAATACAGTGAGCTTTCCCCCCTACACACATACAATACTTTGGATTATAGGTTATAGTATTTAATTAACATGTGTTGGTTGATGTAATGCTTCCTGCCATAATCATGTTTTTTTCTTCTTCTTCTTCTGGAACTGAGTAGCACAATGGAAGTATATATGTTTTTGTCTGTCCTTCTTTACACAAGAATCTTCAAGCATGATCCCTATAGCTTTGTACGGTGTTCCGACAGGACAACTGTGATAGGTATAGAGAGAGTCAGTTAGTTGTAGTGTTTAAGGACTAGAGACCGAGAGACTGAATTCTTGTTCTGCCTTAAATGAGTAACTCTGGACCAATCATACACTCTCAGCCCTAGGAAGAAACCAGTGGCAAACCACTTCCAAAGTCTTGCCAAGAAAATGAAAGAGACTTCTCCAGCTAGCCACCAGAAGTCAATACTGACTCAAATGCATCCCCTACCCAAAAAAAGCAAGGATGGACATAGTTGGGATAATATTCTCAAAGTCTCACTTGTATTAAGAGTGTAGGCATCAATTGTTCTTTTGTTTTATGTCCAAGCTACCTTTTTTAATCTTAAAGGGTTAAGAAGAAATGAAAAAATGGAGTCCTGCCTTTTACAGTTGGTCATTGCATCAGGGTTTTTTTTAAATCTATACCTAGCTTTGGACCATTAATTGTAGCTACAACATTTCAATGAGCAGAACTTATCAAGAATGCTGGCAAAATGCCTTAGATTCATCTGCTTGGACAAAGTCTATCTTATTTGAACAATTCCAGGTTCTTTTATTATATATACACACTAGGGTGTGTTCATTATATACACACTAGGGTGCTCATTTATTATATATACACTAGGTGCTTGAGAGCTTTAGAGTGAGATCACAATGCTAATTCACAAAAAGATGAAACTTTGGTTGTTATGTTTTAAATAAAATTGTAAATTGTTTGGCACTTTCTCATTAACTTTTCATTCCAATCCTGATGCATCAGGGATAAAACTGATGAGAACTGTGGATATTCATTATTATCTGTTAACTTGGTGTATGTCTACTTCATTCAGATCTGATCCATTCTTTTTATATAATGAATTCCACAGGGTTTTAAGAAGAAGTCGATGGGAACCGTATATATGAAATGAAAAAGTTCTAAAGAGCTGCTCTTGTTTTTCAGAATCACTTGAACTGTGTAGCCTGAACAAACATGGAAGGGGATTGTTTGAGCTGCATGAAATATCTGTTGTTTGTCTTCAATTTCTTCATATTTGTAAGTTTTCTTTGAGTTGTCACATGTGGTCTTTTTCATATGTCTCCTTCGGAGTTGGTTATACTTTGGTAGAGATACTACCATTCAGAAGACCCCCTTAAATTTCATAGGAAACGTCTGAAACAAGCAATTTGCTTTTTATCAGAACATTGTACAACATGTAGGAGTTTGAATTTACTGATGATGCAGAGGCTGCTCTTGAATTGGTGGTTCATAAGACCCATGAATGTACCGAAGCTCTGAGATACTGTAATTCTAGAACTGGTGTAAAGAGTAGCCAAACACTTGGCTGCCTTGGCATCTTACAATTTTATGAAAGCATGGGACATGGTTGTATAATTTCTTAGTCTCTTTTCTCTCAACTTCTATTACTGAGCTTCAGAAAAACCATTAAAACTTGACATTTTAAGAGAGCTCTGAGAGTGAGACTGATATGAGTGGGAAGGCTTCATTTATAGATTGTACTCTGAAGTTTGAATGTTCCCTAGATGCCAAAACATTTTAACATTTTTGTTTCTAATTGTTAATCCTTATCCTGCTGTACCATTTCCTTCTTTTGCTTTGTAAACTTGAAAGTGGGGAATGTAAACCACTTTGGACTTGAATGGTATATAAGCCCAGGTAGGTAGCTGGGTATATAGGTAGGCAAAGATAGGTAATGGTTAAGACATCGGGCTAGAAACTAGGAGACTGTGAGTTCTAGTCTTGCCTTAGGGACAAAGTTAATTGAGTGACTTTGTACCAGTCACACTCTGTCAGCCATAAGAAGCAGGAAATGTCAAATCACTTCCAAAAACCCCTGCCAGGAAAACTTCAGACATTTGTCCTGACAGTTACTAGGAATCAAAGCCATGCATGGATACATATGTGCATGCACACAAACAGAGGGAGAAATGAAGTTACTTTTTTATATAAAATATGGATATAGGAAATCAGCAAGCTATGTAAACTAAGGTAAACTGTGTCAGACATTATTAGCCTAAATAGCAATATCGGCATGTTCATTAACATGTTGTGCAAGAACAACAAACTACCATCACTTGTCACCAGAGTCCTTGACAGAAAATACAGTAGCTCTTGAGGTCAGTTTCCTCTGGCACTTTTAAGGAACGTTTGTTCCTTAAAAAACTATCTGAAGATTTTATATAGTATATTGCTTGTAAATGCAAATAATTCAATGTAGCTGAAGTAGTTAGGAAAAATAATTTCACTGAAATCTGTTGATGTTTAACGTAAGTTGGATTTATACATCATGTTTAGCCTTAGTGCAACTTGTTTGATACTCTTAGCTGCTTAGTGAATTCAACAATGATTGCTTGTAAACATAAATTAACCCATCCATTGAACAAACCATAGTTAAATAAAATGATAGCCTATTGCAATGTTTAAACCTTGTCTCAGAATAAGGAACACCTATACAATTAAGAGAATTCTAACAGTCCTACCAAGTTATGTTGAAATTCTTCAAAAGAAAAACTTGGCAAAGATGGGAATGTGCATATTAAGATTATGATACTATCTGTTTGTTCCCTTGGATTAATCCATTTCTTGAATGCCTGCATGTATTCCTTTTCTTTGAAATGATGGTCTCATGTTAAAGAAACTATGAAATAAGATTTTGAGGTAGATAAGTATAATGACTAACTAGAATTCTTAAAAGGGTTGGTTTCAATTGTAAATAATCACAATATTAATCAATTTAAGAATGAAAGGTATTATTGAAATTTTTGGAAAATGTCTTTTCAGATAAGGCTATCAATTTCAGGCTGCCAAAAATGGATAGCCATTAGATTTTAACAAATTAGATGATAGCCATTGGATGTTAACAAAGTAATACAAACAACAACAACCCTATCTTGCAGTCATCTGAATTTTAGCAGCCCAGATTCTCTGAACATAGTAAGTTATACCATAAGGATCTTGCCTGCATTGCAACAATTACAAAGAGTTACAACTTTTAACATGAAATATGCTGTCCAAGAAAATAGTTTTAATCTGAATCTTCTCTTTATGACAGCTGGGTGGTACCTGTCTCCTGGGAGTTGGCATCTGGGTCATAGTTGATCCCACAGGATTTCGAGAGATCGTGGCTACTAACCCTTTGCTCTTTACTGGAGCATATATCATGGTGGCTATGGGAGCTATGCTCTTCTTGCTGGGGTTCCTTGGTTGTTGTGGAGCGATCCGTGAGAACAAATGCCTCCTTCTTTTTGTAAGTATAACTGAGTGGATTTCTTTTCCCAGTGTGCCTATCTATGTTGTTCTAACAGATGTTCAATATAATAATAATATAAATCACTGCATTTTATTCTATTTTTTACATTTTTGAACCACCCATCTCTCTCACAAAGGGACAGGCTTTTTTTATTACTCCTATTGCACCATTTAACTTTAAGGTTTTTTTCATCCCAACCTTCTTGGGATGTATATGTTGCCATGTGGAATGTGTCTGAAACTGAAAATAAATCAGAATTGTTAAATCACAATTTTCTTCTCCTTGAGTGCAGCTACAGTACAAGCTATGGCTTATTTAACATTATTTTAATATCATGTATTATATTTTAAATTCTTTGTATAATTTGTATAGTTACTTAAAATGTTTAAAATAAGAAAAAGAACAGTTAAACTGTGGAAAACAATTGGGGGCTTTATAAATATCAAGTATACCTTTTCAATCTCATATTATCAGCTGCATAAATGGACAGGATAGTAACTCATACAATGAGTCAATATTTTTCTGTAACATCTGAACTTTCACAAAAGCCCAGCACACAAGTTCTTCTCTATAGCTTGTTGTATTTTCCTTTCTAACTTTGATTCACACATCCTAATTTGTAACCTGACATTGGTATTACTTTTCCTGGAATAAAACTTGTATTTTATCATCAGCCCTGTAGCCAAAGAATAAAGAGACGCTTTGGCAACTTAGAGTTTTGAGGAAGAAAAACTCTCAAGAGGCCATAATTATGCCCTAAACGTCCAATGTTGCTTAACTCGCACAGAGTCTCTAGATTCAATCTTTGTGAGTTGTTGGATACATCCATATGCCAACTAACTTGATCAAGAAGAACTGAGTTTCACAATCATGTTTAATAAGTAAACCCTTGACGCATTCCAAGGAATCCCATGGCAGAAGGAAAAAGGTGTCAAATTGTACTACATCTACTCCAACATAAAAATGTATCATTCTTTTTTAAAAAAAATTTATTTGCTTATTTTCTGCAGAGACAAATCATTTGAAGCATTAATAAATTAATAATAATAATAATACATTTTATTTATACCCCGCCCTTCTCCCAAAGGACCCAGGGCGGCTTACAGGCATATAAAAACATACAAAATGACATAAAACATTTAAAAATCACTAAAAATATTAAATCAAGCCTGTATAATAATTTAAAAAGGGGGAGTAATAAAAGTGGTTTAGCATCATTCTGCACAATGCTGATTGTAATTTTTTTTCTTGATTCTTGGAGGACTGCTTGGGATAAATATTCATATACATCAGTTATTTTAAGACACTTTATACAGCCTTAACAAATTTTAATGTGATTTGAATGTTTTGGTTTTATTTTTCTTTGCACTCTGGGGAATATGAAATGAAATAGAATAATATAAATTAAGCAATTTTTTATAATGCCAGAATGAACTTGATCAGGAACATCATAATTACAACTTTCTGGAATATGTTCTCAGACATGTTTGAAGTGTTCATATAGTGTGGCAAAAGTGAGTTTATTATCCTAGAACTATGTCTAACATCACATTTTGGCCACCTTTGTGTCCCTTCCTGGATTCACCTGCTATTAATTTTCCATATGCTCTGGAAAATGAAAGTATAAATATTGACTCAGTTTTAACACCAATATACAGAATTCATTGTTGAAACCCAGTGTTTTCCAGAAGTTAACACGGGAGAGTAATCTCAGAAGCATATCTAAAAATCTTGCATTTAACTGATGGTTAAATAGATTCTTATATTTGATCATTTGTTCTGGGACTTTTAATTCATTGTGATATATTTCATTTCGGTGTGATTGATTATGCATACTCATTATTCATCTTTGAGAAATGCATACTGGGTCTTCTAATCTTATGCTTGTGGGTTCATATATTTGTATATTGGTATATATGAAGCTCCGTCTGTAGAGAAATCCTAAGGCAGATAACTAACTGCAGATTTGCTCTGCCATTAAATCAATAGAATCAGATTGTATTTTGCCTGAGGTTAATAGAGCTACACTGAATAAGATATATGATTACAGGAATGATAATGTTTCCCACGATTTTCACAACCAACCTGTTAGTGTTGACATTTGATAGTTAAAAAGATACATCAAAGTCAAATTATGGAGAAAAAAATGGGTAAGGAGGAGCAATATATTCTATGAAGCATTCCCTCTGGAATCCGGGATCAAATGTTATCCAGGGAAAGCTGAGAGGACAATCCAGTGTCTCTTAACTGAGCTCTTGTTAGTATAGTCTGTTTAATTGATGGTGGGTTTTTGTTTTTTAAAAAGTCCTTTAAATAAAATCAAACCATGTTAATTTTATTGCCCCAAATGCACACATATACAATCAAATAGATGGGATAGATGGGTGGATGAATAGTAATAGCACTTAAACTTATATAACCCCGCAATAGTGCTTTACAACACTCTCTGAGTGGTCTATAATGTCATTGTACACATTTCCAACAACAATCTGGGTCCTCATGTTCTGACTTTCAGAAGGATAGAAAGCTGAGTCAACCTGCAATACTACATTTTAACCACTGCACCACCAGGGCTCTTCCTGGATAATGGATGGATGGGACAGATGAATGAATGAATAAATGGATGAATGGAAAGAGATAGAAATCTGGAGAGATGGAGAGCGAGAGGGAGAAACATATGGACTGCCCATTCTAATATCTTCAAGAAGCTAGATTACAACTCCCTAGAACATTATTCATTGTAAATAGAGTTGTAGTGTGTGAAAGTTATGGTCCAGATTAACTCAGGGATGCCATATTGAGAAAGGCTGTTGATGTGATCTCCCAAGCACACAAAATACTTTAAGACTTTTTTACCAGCACTGTTTACAATGAAACTATATTTTAGGCCTGCAGGTTATAGACAATATTCTTTTATTGGATTAGTTCCTGATCATTTCAGGTGGAATTAGTATTTCAGGGTCTTGGGCAGAGATAGTCCATATGATTTGAAGCCCAATCTTTCTAAATGGAGATCCCAGATCTGGATATGCTTGTCACTGAGTTGTTCTTCTTTGCCATTATCCCCCATATTAGGTTCAAGGAATATAACATCTAAACTGAAACATCCAGCTCATTTGTTATCATTAAGTAGGATATGTGGGGAAAAGGAGACAAGCTCTGTTTTCCATGTGTAAAGGGCACCAGTGATTGTCCTTAATTTCCTTCTCCTCTGCATGCACATCATGTATATGCATTTGGAGTAAGAAAATACTGCTGTAGTGTTCTCACTAAAGACGGCTGTTAAGTTAGTGAGCAGATAAAGATTTTAATTAAGGTAATTTAGTTCTTCTTAGCATTCTCTACTTTCTGCTTTCTGGTGGTAGATAGATTTTCAAGATGGGTAGCCAAAGGCAAAAGAACCAGGTGGCCTGCCAGGTGTGTCATGCCCTAGTGGATAATGATAATAATCATCATTATACCATCATTAACATTGTCATTATCATTGCACATCTTAAGAAAAGTCTAATTTTTCTTTATTTTCTTTCTTTATTAGACAAATTTATATGGCCACCCATCTACCAAAAGGGACTCTTGGCAGTGAAGGAGAATAAAAACACAGCATTTTAACAATCTGACAAAGAAATAAAGGAAGCTCAAATGGCCATTTTTAGCTTATTTACCTTCATCAGTGAAACATACCCTCTGGTGGGATTCGAACCTGGGCTGGATTACATGCTAGGCTAATGTCTTAGTCATTGAGCCATTGGTTCTTCCACTCTCTGACTGCTTGCATCAGGGAATCTATTAGGCTTTGCTGGCTTGTAAAAAACTTTTTGTTGTAATAAAAAAGTGTGCTGCTTAGTGACAGGCCTGCATAGACCCTAGTTTGGGTCTGAAGGGCAAAAGGAAGTAAATGAAGGGCAAAAGGGAGTAATCAGAAAAGGGCAGGTGCCTCATATAAAAATGTCTAACAATTATTTTTCTTATATTAAAAAGAAAAACAATGGTGAAAGTCTGAAAAAACTGACATCCATAAATCTGTCAGACCATGCCACAACCATCAACATCTTGGTTCAAGTGCTTGAGGGAAAAAAAAGTCAAAATGCTTTTAAAACACAGTCTTATTGAAAGCATGTTGCAAAAGTCCAACTGGGAGGTGACTAAAGCATGAATGACTCTGAGCAGAACTTCCCAGTTAAGGAATGGGCACAACTGGCTCACAAGATATATGTGTGTGAAAGCTCTCCTGGTTAAGATTGCCACCTACTCTTGGTGTAAAAGCCATAGGTCCAGGAGAATCTTCAGACTTCATGCCAATTCCAATTATGGAAGTATAATGAAGTTAAAGATAGCAAATCACTAGATATAAAGGACCTATAAACTCACAAGTTGTCAGAACTGAGCTGAAGATGGTTCTTCCCCACCCAGAGCCTTCAGGCACTGAGAAAGCTGCTTCACTTCATCACTTGCAGAGGATACACCTACTTATTCATTCATTCATTCATTCATTCATTCATTCATTCATTCATTCATTCATTCATTCATTCATTTAGATTTATATACTGCCCTTCTCCTGAAGGACTCAGGGCGGTGTACAGAAAACATAAAAATTTAACATTGAACT
>JANHFO010002316.1:147766-157863 GCA_032468095.1 Pareas carinatus | reverse complement strand
CAGACGGGAGGTAACGAGGGCATGAGTGACTGTTCATAGGGAGTCCCGATCAAGAAAGGGGCGCAACTGCCTAATCACCTGTAGAGGTGAAAAAGTCAGATCAGATTAGCGTCTGATGCTTTCTAAGCAGCTCTCATCAAAAGAAGTCCTATGGGTAGTCTTGCTGACAAAGCTACATGAAGAAAATGGAAATGGCGCCAGGGGATACTTCAGATCTCCTCACTTAATCTTCACCTGTCGGAATGTGTTCCACACTTTCTGTCCAGTTCAGCGGGGGTCAAATTTTAACTTAACTGGTGGTTGGGAGAAGCAAACATGGGAGGCCTGTTGAAACTGGCTGTATGGACTAGACATGTTAGGATCATTGTTTGGTTTATGTAGTTAACTTGTCTCTCAGTGTCTCAATTTACTTCTGTGTTTTGTTTTGTTTACACCACAAATCCATATACAGGTAGTCCTCGACTTACAACCACAATTGAGCCCAAAATTTCTGCTGTTAAGTGAGACATTTGTTAAGTGAGTTTTATCCCATTTTTGCGACCTTTCTTGTCACGGTTGTTAAGTGAATCTGGCTTCCTCATTGATTTTGCTTGTCAATAAGCTGCAAAAGGTGACCACAGGACCTTGGGACATAGCAACGATCATAAGTATGAAGCATCTGCCAAGCAACTAAATATTGATCACATGATCATGGGGCTGCTGCAAAGGTCATAAGTGTGAAAAATGGCTCTGAGTCATTTTTTTCAGGGACATTGTAACTTTGAACGGTCACTAAATGAACTGTGGTAAGTCAGGGACTACCTGTATATGCACACTGGCAATTTGGCAAAGACAAAATGCCGTGATATTTTATACTACATGAACTGCATGCTCCCCCACACAAAAAGTTGGATATTCCTGTAAAAACTGAATTTTTCATTCGTTTGGCTATTCGTGCCTAATTTCATCTTAAATATGGGAAAAGTGCTATATATCAGTGTTTGTCGAGAGCATGCAAAATAGCATTTTCTTCCAGGAAAAAAAATGGTATTGTAACAAAGAACTGATGCTGGGAAATGATTAAGTGTGGGGGCCATGAAGAAAAAATTGACTTGGCAGAGAGTTTGAATGTAGTAGTGGTTCTCTATATCTTAATTAGGAGAAAGGTGTTATTTTCATGAACTAATTAAAATCCACATCCTCCTACAAAGTTTTCAAATATAGATGAATCAGAGGCTTCCCAGGAGAGATTTCTCAGTGATACATAATAAATGCCTGAAGCTTTCAAGTCAAGTATAAATTCAAGGAAAGTGTACAGCACAGCTGAGAGATGAGAGAAACATACATCCCCAGGGAAGTTCTTAAATTTATTTCTGTGCAGAGATTACTTCTCATGTTACGTTTCTATTGAAAAAATGTTGCAGTTGAATGAAATATATCTTGTATTTCATAGTTCCTAAAGCTTGTCTAATGGTTGAACTTGTTTTTTAAAAAAACCAACTGCAAGGGTTCTTGAAAAAAAAGTTAGCCCATGGAATAACCTAAAGATATTTTAAACCCTTTGATAATGAAGTGCATTCCACTGCGTCTATGAAACAATTTAATTAGTAAAAGGATGCCAATCCTAGTGTGCTCTTTAAAAAATTCCAACTTATTCCATTTGCAACAGTCAGAAAGAAATAAAAAGACAATCAATGCTATTTGATCCACTTCATAGTTAAGGAAGTTTTATTTTTCATATACAGGTGTAGTCATGCATCTAAAAACAATTTACTTAAATAACTAGACAAAAAAATGTGTCAGAAAATATGTATATCAAAAGTTGGATGACAGAACATCCACAATTAACCATAAGAATGTGGAAACATTTGTTTGAACACTCAACAGATCCAAAGGTGCACTGACCACAATTCTCATCTTGGATTCCTGATCAGCAATTTGATTTGAAAAATAAATACAAGCTCAATATAGGACTTTGAAGCCTGTTTAATTCCTCTGACAGTTAAATCCAAATATTCATGATGATTGATGATTGTGGCAAATTCCCAGTTTTGATGTTTGAACACAGTCAAAGGCAAGATATAATACAAGGACCTTTAAAACTTTTTTTTATCTGTTTTTGTTTGTAAGGAAAGTTCCTGTAATCCTTGCCCGCCCCCCAACCTTCCATAAGGGTGAACCCTGCTGTGTATTTCAGACAAATACATGTCTGCAGAATCTGAAGTTTTCATCAAAATGACAAAAGAACTATTGTGCCATTGTGCCTTAAGTTTAACCCTTTTTGAATGTTTGACTTTTTGTTTATTCCTTCTATTTATATAGCTGTCCATCTCCATATGTGTGACTCTGAGTGGTCCGCAGACTTGAAAACAAATGGTAGTTAAAAATAAACAAATCGAAATGAAAACTATTTTTTTTAAAAAAACCCATTAAAACAGTTTAAAACTTAATCTGTGGGAGTGTACAATCCATAAAATGATAATACAATCAGCTAACAGACTCCATACCAACAGTGAATTCCCAACCACAATGACAAGGCCATGTCTTGAGATCCTTCTGAAAGGCCAGTAGGGCGCTGAGTTATTTAACCTTGGAGGAATGATGTTCCAAAGAGCAGTTGCTGTGTGGCAGAAAAGACTTTTCTCCTGGGGCTATCATGACATTCCTTGGTAGAAGGCCCCATAATAAGCTCTCCTGTCAGTCCTGATAGAGGAGGTAGGTGTAACCAGGGAGAAGTGGACCCCCAAATAGCCTGTCTCCATACTGTGCACAGATTTATAGGACATCACCAGCACCCTGAGCCTTGTAACATCATCAGGCATTATAAAACACATTGGACTTAGTTTGTGGTGCAGCTGACTCCTCCAATTGACACCTCTGATTTCTATAATCTCTTTCTCTCATTTGTCACGCAGAAATTACATAAAGGTACCATCTAAAGTATTGCTTGTAGTTTCATACCTAAGCTATTTTGCAGCCTTTTGTGAGGTGGGAGATGTTCCCCTTCCATGGCATGTACAAAATAGGCTGGCCTGGTATTTAATTTTAATTTTAGTTCTCACAGTGGCAAGATTTCTGTGAGTGACACACAGCAACTTATATTTTAGCATCTTTTCGGTAGTTTTTTTTTCTCACAGTGTTCTTGGAAAAGGAACATGGTTTCTGATAAGAATTTGGATCAAAGAAAAACTTCATTACTTAGCACTTAGGATCCCCCAAATTCCTCTTTTCTTTTTAATGCCTATTCTCTTTTTTAGTTTTCTTTTTTCTAGGTTTCTTTTTGAGCCTGAAAAACATGTGATATTGCTACTACAATGACTCAAACCATTAAAATCTCACATCTTTAATGGGATTCTTAAAGCAGTGGAAATACATGACCTCTGAAAGCTGGACTGGTTGCAGAATTTTGGGTCTTGTGGTCCTAGCAGACTCTAGATACTTACAAAAGGCTGGCATATATTTATTAAATAATGGTATGCGATGCAGAATAGATGAGGAATGTGTTAGATGGCCCAGAAGGAATATTGGATATGAACTTCATAAATCCAAGTGATTGGTCATAATGACAGTGGAATAATCGGTTATGAACAATGAAGTATGTGACAAGTGAAAAGTAGCATAGATCCCAGATGATCAATAACTTTAATAGTGCATCAAACAATCTCCTATTTCTGGGGATATGACATTTGCTAGTAATTTTCTTAAACTAAATATTTGCCAAATTTGTTCCACTCTAGCTGTCAATTTCTAAATGTGACCTATTCTTACTATTATTTTATTAAACGTTGAGGCAGATGTTCACTCTAGATAAGCAATAATCTACATTTCTTTTTCTTTTTTTCTCCCTTCTTTCAGTTCTTCATGTTTATTTTGCTAATCTTCCTGGCAGAACTCTCAGCTGCAATCTTGGCATTTATCTTCAGAGAAAACGTGAGTATGATGATGATGGAATGCTCTTTGGGAATCTGCAGAATTATATTCAGTTGGTCTTCTGCTTTACAAATTTGCTGGGCAGTCCTTTGTTCAAGAAGTTAAAGCATTTCTACTTAGTCTAAGCAATTTGAAACCACCTATTGAAAGTAAACAAGTACAGCTTGGAACATGCACCGATGCTTTATGGGTAGAAGACAGAGCCTGCTTTTCAGGAAAAGGTCATCTTTTAAATTAAATTAGCAATGTTTTGAGAGTTCAGGAATTAAACTAGTGGTTTGAAAGTTTAAGGTGCAAATCTATGATCTCTGGGAGAGCATTCCAAAGGGCCATATGACAAGTGGACTTTCCTAACTCAAGGCAGAGAGATCCAATTTTGGAAGTGGACATTAGGGTCCTTAGATGATCTCTTTCGATCTAGAAAGAGCTGCTGAGATTTTTGCTTCTCTGGCAGAAATCTGAGGTTGCTAGAGTCTAATTTTCCAGATACATTCCTGACATTAGAGAAAACGAACAGCATTTTAGTCCTGAAGCTAATGGGCACAGTGTCACTGAAGAGATTTTACCAATGAAAGAAAGGGGAAAACAGTATATCTGTATGAGATATTAGTAATAATGAAAAAGGCATATATTTGAAAAAAAACAAATGAATCAATAAAATGCTCTCCTTTCATTCATTCTGCCTGTCATTGCAAATCTAGCAGAGCTTTATATCTGATGATTTCTCTATTTGGGCTAATTTCATCATGTTTTGTTTGCTCTAAGAAATAATCTTATACAGGAAAAAAATTGCAAGTTTTTCCCATCCACTCCAAACATTTTGGTAGTGTGTGACAATTCAAATAAATTTGATATATTTATTTTGCTCCATAATGTTAATCTGTCCATTAATTACCATACTGAAAATATTATGTAATTATAATGGCATCTCATGACAAATGTTGTTGGACAAAAATATTTAAAAACTTACTAGATTTTTCTTGTCCATGTGTGTATGTGTGTGTGTGTGTGTGTGTATGAGAGAGGGGGGGAGAGGCAGAGGGGGAGAGAGAGAGAGATTGAAATTGTTGGGGTTTTTTTCTTTATCATCATTGTTCAGAAATAGTATATACTTTGATGAAATACAAGGAAACAATGAATTCATTCTGCTATTTCTGTGGTTTTTCCTTTTTCAAATTCTCAAGTTGCTTAGATTACTTTGTGGTATTAAATAAATACAAAAAAACCTTGCACAATAGAACATTTGATGGGATTTTAAAATATTGAGATTGTGAGTGTGAGAATCAGTGGGAAAGAAAAAATAAAGAGTTACGGCCAAAAAAATCTGTGGCTTATTTCTCAAGAGTAAGGCAATGGCATATATTCATTTAAACTGTATTCTCAAGTGATGTGTCCTTGGCTTTTAGCTACTTGTCCTATAGGACCTAATGGAAGAAAAGGTCCCAGCTGAATATTTTTTTAGATTTTTCTGTGTTGCAAAACCACTTTAGGAGACCTATGTCTGACCTGGAGCTTTTATTGTTTTTCTTCCTCATCTGCTATGGGAGTTGGATTTGCAGCAATATATTTATTCAGTTTTCTATTAACTGTTGTATTGATTTCATTATTCCTGAGACACATATATACTGTAGAATTTTATTAATTGACTATGTTTCAAAAAAAAAGAAGTCCACTGCATTTAAGTGACTAAACATTTGCAAATAGCAAGAAAAAAATAAAGTAGACAAGAGCAAACTCAGTGAGAATATCTTACAAGGGTGAGCAGAATATATCACTCCCATATTCCCAAATGATGCCCTTTTTAGTGCAGAATAGAGGAGAGAACACTTCGTGGTTTTATTTTTCAACTCTATTCTGCTGCTTTTACAACAGGTTAAAGCTAGAATAACCAAAGACTATTTTGGTTTTTGAGACTGGCCATGCTAATTAACCACTCTATTATTTTCAGGAGTTTTGTGACTTCTGAGAATACTAAAGTGTTTGCCTCTTTCACTCCCTTTGTAGTTGATCTCTCTTCCTCTATCACTATCTCTTGCCTGCCCAATATCCTATTTTGCTATTGTCGATGTTTATTATTACGTTCACCAAAGTGCTAATTGAATTGGCATGCATGCTGGTCAGATCTGACTACCGGAATTGACCGGAAAATACCGGATGCAAAAATAAAACTAGAAATTAACTCATGTTGCTGTTGAAGAATTTTACATGAATGAGACTTCCATTTCCAAATTTTAATAAAGATCTTAAAGAAAGATGTGAGAAGTACAAAATCAATAGCAAAACAGCCATATCTTTCCAAAGATTAAAAGCGCAGAAGGCCTATTTTGATGGTCCCACAGTTGGAAAGAAGGAATGGACCAATGCTTTGTAAACAGTTAAAAGACTGCAGTGACAGTGATTGCTCTATAAATAGTGATCACTTCCTGAGCAAATCTGTTATGGTCTGGTCAGTGCGGTTTCTATTTTCTGAATTGGTGACATTCCTTCCGGAAACTCAAGTGGAAGACCTCACAGCAAGAGAAAGCCACACATGTAATCTGTCAAATTATATCTTTGAGTATGATCAACCCAGGTACATGCAGAGATAGCCACACATGTGCACAAATCAGTGGAGAGAGGCAAACTTGAGGGATGTATTTCTGTGGTAGCAGTCAACTTCAGAGAAAGCAGTGCTGTATTTGTAAAATCAAGATCACCTCTGACGGTTAGCAAAGAGTTCTTTCCTTTATTACAGGATAAATATATGTGGTTATACTGTTAGGCTTGGGCACAGAATCTGTTAAAGGATCCTAGCTGCTGCAGATTGCAATGCAAAGGAAGGTCTAGTTGGTTTCAGTACTTTAATAATACAAGGTATAAATGGAGGTGCAACATTTTCAAATGCTTTGTAGATTTGATAGTTTTGACTAGGCAGAAAGAGAATTAAGTCTAAAGGAAATAAAAAGAACATAAGAGGATATTAAAATGATTGCAGAGTGAATCCTCTAGAGAATGATTCATCAAAGCAGCAGAAATGCTTGGCAGCCAAGATTATTTGCGTTCCGTTGATAGGAGAATTTAATGAAGGGAATTTGAAAATAGTTACACCACTTGGTAGGTTTGTGTTCAAGCAGATCTTTCTCTACCACTTACAATCCACTTTGTACAGAGTTGAATAGGATTTTTAATTTATTAGATTATTATAATGGTGCAACACAGCTTTCCCAATCTGATATTAGACAATATTCAATCATTTCTAATGGGAAAATTTAAGAGTCATACTCCAACATGCAGTATTTTTCAGGTTGAAAAAATAGCTGTTGTTGTAAGTTTAGATGTTCATTGTAATTATATATAATTGAACAAATTACATGGCCGTAACACTTCTCATTAATGTATCTTCACAAGCAATCCATTTAAAAGCTATTGAGACGGGCCTGCTGGTGACTTTTCCAGGCAATAGTATAAAAGTGGGTTGTCCTTGCGTTCTTCTGGAAGGTTTGGATAAAGGTCATCTAGTGCCCTGAGTACATCGCAAAAATGAGGCCCCCTCAGTGGAACTGAAAGTACCCCTTCATAAGAAAGAAACAAATGCGAGGTCTGATGATATCTTTAGAACAAATATTTAAAGTTTAGCAATTCACCATGCCAAAGGAAAAAAAACATCTTTTAGCAGTTGAACATGGCAGATAAGGACAATTACTATAAAAAATCCAACGCCCCGCAACTGTGACAGTGAAAGAGTTAAGAACATAATAGCTTTGGGGGGGCAGAGGAATTCTGTACTGTTCCTCTTGGTGTTCTAGGCACATGCTTATTATGCTTAATGTTTAATCCAGCTTTAGCTTAACTGAACGTATGAGGGCGTACCTAAAAATTTTAAATCCAAATCTGAAATTTAATAGGTATGTGATTTTCTAGCCCAAATACTAGATGAGATGAACTTTTATATTCATTTGGAATGGCTTACTTCAGTTTTTACAATTATGCTTGATTCATTTTTTTAATAAAAAGTTATTTTGAAACAGCCAAACATAAAGAGCAGTCTAATGCCATTAGCAGTCTAATTCTATATGTAAATAGCTGTCTAATGTTATTACAAACTCACTTATCATAATTAGCAGCTTTTTAATTTTTGACAGAAAAGATAGGTAACTTAAGGCCGAAGCTTACATTTGTGCAAAGAAAAAGGTGAAGGAGGTTTTTGAGTCTACACTGACTTTCTAATCTTCGTATCTTCTTTACATGGTAAGTCCTGTACAGAATAATACACAGCAAACACTGTGTATGAGTATATTGTAGAATTGCATCAAAGCATTTACTAATAGAGTCTGGAACAGGGAAGAAAGGTAACTATAGTGATAATATTCTGGAACACAATACCTGATTAAATTGAATGGAGATGAGATGTTTGGAGTGATCAGCTCTTAATTAGCACTCCAATATCCTGTATCCTATAAACAGTTTCCTTGGACTATGGCCAAAACCAGCCTCCTATGGTATTAAAAAGGATGGTAGGTATGGTGTCTATACCACAGTTCTCAGGTACTTCCAGATATTTGACTTTGTTTTTTATTGACTCAAATCTCTCAAAGTAGGATCTCTTATGTTCTTATATGAGTTTGCATGTAGTTTGGGGATTTTTCTGTTTGATTTTTAAAAACAATCATATTTTCCTGTGAAAGCATATGAAATTTTAGAGTTAAATTGGAATTATCAAGGAGAAAAGAAACAACCTCATTCACCCTGTCTAAATATGCCAAAATATGCTGGTACTCATAGAAAAGGGAAGATAATTAATTGTACTTTGAAATAATAGATCTGCTTTAAAGAACATTAAAATGCTCCGATAAGAAATTATTTCTTTGAATACTGTACTGTTTTTTGTTGATGCATTTTCACAGCCTGTTCTTAATGGCTTCTTGTCTTGTGTTATTATGGTTAATGCTCCTCACTACACAGTCCATCTCCTTCTGAGGAAGAAATAATTGATAAACACAGTTCTCCTCGTCTTGCCGTGCGGCACAACTTCATCTTGTGCCACATCCTGCAGCCAAAATGCTTGCAACACTACATGGGGTTAAATAATATAGTTAGAGTTGAATAATTAATAGCAGAGGGGAAAGAAGAGATTAAGAACCCAAACTGGGAAGGAGAGCAATGTGCTCTGCTGAGATTTCAAATGAGACAGCCAGCGGAGCAGGCAAGCACAAACTCTGTTTCAAATAACCGAATTAGTGGAATACAGGAACACAGCGGGGAAGCAAAACAAAATGGAAAATACTGATTGGAGCAAGGCCAAGAGGAATGGGATTCAACAACAGAAAAGGCAAGAGCTACACTGGAATTTCTACCTTGTGCAAAACCCTGCCCTGGTGATTCTTTTTCAAAATGCAATTGCTACTCTGTAGGCACAGGACAAACCATGGCAATAGCTACTTTGCTTAGAAAGGGAGCCCAAGGCAACTTAGACGCTTGACTGCCATGGCACTATTTGTGATCAACTGGTTGTGTCCACTGTGATTTTATAATCTTTACTGCTGTGTATATTCAGTTCTTTTTTTCAAAGCAAAACAAAAGAAAACTAATTTCGCATTTGCAAACCTGCTCCAGTTGAAGCATCTTATCTGGTTCCTGTAGTGTATACTTGCAGAAAAAAATGAATTGCTCTAGTGTAGGTCCTTTGTCTACTCTATAGTCCTTTATGTCAGATATCTTATTGGTGAACCAGATCTTAATCCCTTCCAGTCAACTTCACAGTGCTTAATAGAAAAACCATCTGCAAAACTATATCAGATCAATCAAATTCTTAAAATGAAGCTAACAGGAAGATAAGAAATTGGAATTTCATGCTAACAGGCTATAGTGTATATCCTTTCAAGGATTTATGATTTAATATAGCTTTCTCTGGGCTATGATTTCCAAATAGGCTACACCTTGCAAACGTTTTGACCAGTCTTCCCAAAATCAGGGTGGCTGGATGTTCTGTAGGTTTTCTCTGAATGACACCAAATTGGGGAAATATTTTTTTAAAGAATGGGAGCAATGTCATTACATCAAAAACTTGAATATGAAAACTGTACAAGAATAGATTCTCAGGTTCAAAATCACTTATATTTCTTTCTGGTAGACTATATATATATATATATATATATATGTTTTCGTAGATTTTCACGGGTACAGGTATGTAGTTCTGGGGTTTTTTGGGT
>JANHFO010002316.1:120523-133837 GCA_032468095.1 Pareas carinatus | reverse complement strand
TGCTTCAGCTGGCCATGCATTCTGTAAACCAACCTGTAGGGGTTCTTAAAGGGATCACCACCCGTATAACCCTAACACATGTTAACATTTTAGACAACTAAAGATCCTCCATAACAGATGTGTTTGAAATGTGGGACCTCTCAGTAAAAGTCAGGTACCTTCTGTGTCTTGATTTCAGCTTTAAAGATTGTCAGAAAGCCCCAATCTTTACCAGGACCTGATGGTTTTTGCTTCTGACTTGCTTATTCTGGCTTTGTTTGTTTATTGTCAATGTTGCTGCATTCAACTATATTTTAGTGGCAGAGGGCCTCAATGTATCAAAAGGATCTCTAGCATGTCACAATGAGGTACTGATCATTTCTCAGACGCAAGTTGTGTCTCCTTACATGCTTCCCATTCAAATCAGGATCCAAATAACAAGTGGCATAAGACAATTGAGAGATGACTTCCGGCGGACAGCTTGGTGGCGAGGCAGCAGCCTCAGGAGGCTCCTGAGGCAAACTATCTAACAGCTTGTAGATTGGGTCAGTTCCATGCCTGGATCTCACCCTAAAGTTACCCCAGAGAGGGGTTGCTCTGCAGTCCCAGGGGAGGTGGCGACCACTTTGGCACTGGGAAGGGACCCCTCAAAAGGTCTGCAATGTTATGCTGCAATCTTCACAGCATTTAGTTGCAGATGAGCCAGAAGCATGAATGAAAGCAGATTGGAAACAAACCACAAAAAAGTGACAATCAACATCTAGTCACCTGGGTGAGTTACCAAATCCTACCCCAAAGGACTATGCTACTTGATTAAAAATTTTTTTAAAAAACTAACACCCGAAAGAGAGGGGGGAAAGGTGACTGAAAATGGAAGGGATTAATTATAAAAAGAAAAAGGAAAAAGCACTGGACTGAAAAAAAGAGTCTAGAGGTGAAATAACTCTCTATATATTAAAAGTTAAAAGATATCGCTTCCACAAATCCATTGTTGGAAATATTTTAAAAAGAATAATAATCTGGTGGTGAAGTGAAAGTGGAAAGTGAGAGCCTGACTTTGACCTTGGGCAGCAACTGTGAACTGTTGATCCCAATGAGAAAGGATAATATTTGAATTTATAAAGAAACAAAACTCCAGGACTTGTTGCTAAGCAAAATATAAAGAGGGGTTGTCATAAAAAAATTAAAAATACAAATACTAAAACATATGCACGAAATGCTAATGGTATTTATGGATTTACAGAAAGCTATTTTTAAAGAAATCTCTCAAAAAATAGATGGCAGGTGCATACAAAAAACAAAGGAAAAAATGCAACTAAAGAAAAGACAGATGATTGCAGTATGGACAACTATACTGATAAACTGGAAACAATAGAAAGAAAACAATAAGTTGCTGGAGAGGCAACCATACTTAGGAAGGAGAAATCAAATTGCAATTTAAAAGTCAAAAGGAGGTTCAAGGAAAGGCATAGGGTTGCTAAAAAGAGAGCACTAACCACCCCCATGAGCCTGATAGAAAGAGGCAAGCAAGAAAAATGTATCTACAAACCGTCTTTAAAGAAATGTAAGACACCAATAGAGGAACTTGAGGAAGTATGGAAAAACATAAAAAGAGAGAAGTGGAACAGATCCAGAGATGCAGATAAAAGAGACCCAGATGTGGAAGTTATGGGAAAAAATTGGATAGATAAAAATATCATAAAATGAAGAATTGAATATAAAATTCAAATTTTTGTTTTATTGAATGATAAAGTATATGATTTAAAATTTTATATAGAATAGAATTTTTATGTTTTTGATATTGAGTAGTGATTTTTATTGAATGTTGGAAAAAAGGAGAAAATAATTAATGTTTAAATAATAAAAAGAGCAAAGTTATATTGATTAAAATGATACATTTGATAAATCATAAGTTTGTTACTATGCTTTGATAAGATAGATAAGATGATTTATAAGATTTAAAATGTAGTAAGCTGTTTAAGTAATACAGAAGAATATAATTAACGTGTAATATGTAAGAGGTTTAAAATAGAATTAACAAATTATGAACTTGTGATAGAATTTTAAAAAATGGAGTAAGATGACTTTGTAAAATTTAGAGAAGCAAAAATTGATTTCTTATGTTTGAGGTAAAGAAGAACAAAGGGAATTAGATGAGATTGGTGGAGATTTGATATGGAAACAATAAAAGAGAAACATCTAGGATGATTAAAGCTAAATAACAAAAGATTGTAAAAATGGAATAATATTGAAGTATAATCTAGACTAGCACTGTTAAATCAGAATGTGATTGATGTAACATTTATATAAATGAAAAAAATTATTTTGTATGTAATAAGAAATTATTTAAATGTGTAATAGAAGGAAGGGACAGGTGTTACATTTTTATGATTAGATTATCTATAGTAATATTTGTTAAAAATGATTCATTTATCATTCATTTCTCACTCACTTACATCTGACTCATCACTATATCTCAAAAACCATAAAAGCTACACTACTAAAAATTCATACATACCTTTAATTATTTTTAAAGGAGTTAGTTAACATTTATTGAAAAGTGGGGGAATCAACCTGTGCTGGGCCAATCGAAGGAGACAGTGGAAAGAGGCATCCAGAATTCAAATGCAACAGCAGTTTCACCAAGAGTCATGGCAGAGAGAGGAACAGCAAGGCAAGGAGCAGCAGGGTAGGTGAGTGAGGCCCGACTCTCCCTCTCCCCACTCTCCCTCTCCCCACAGTCTGTGCTGGCCTCCACTCTGCCACTAAAGATCGGCCCACGGGGCTCCAGGAGCCTTTTGATTAGGCCCGCGGCCCGATCTCCAGGTCTCCCCAAGCCCTGCGGGTGCCCAAAAATAGATCTGCGGTGCTCAGGGAGGCCTGGAGATAGGCCCACAGGTCTAATTAGAAGCCTCCCCGAGCACCGTGGATCGATTTCTGCTCACCCATTGGGCTCAGGGTGTGTGTGGGGGGGAGGACAAACAAGGCCTGCAAAGTGCTTTCACAGGCTTGTCCTTTCCGAGGCCTCTCCTCCGCTGAGCATATGCAGCTAATTATACCAAACCCATAGCAGAGCACAGGTACCAATAGCTAGTAGGATTATATAAGCACTAAGGGAGGATAAACGATAAGGTTGGCGGGTGCTGATTGGAATGTGTTATGTGTTTATTTGTTATAATAAAAAAAATTCTCAAAAAAAAGACAACCGAGACAGCACCCTAAGTTCTTTCTTAGATGTCACAGGCTAAAAGAAGTAGGGATCAAATGTGTCATAAATCTCGAGTCCCTTCAGGCACACAAGAGCTAAGTCCAACTCCTTGAATTTCATTGACTTTTATCTACCACCAATTTGTTTTAACCATTAGCAGTTCAGATTCTTGTAGAGAGAAATTGTTTTCTCTCAACAGGGAGTTTACCACTCTATAGAAGGGGAAAGAATGAGAGCCATATGATACAATAAGAGGAAAAATAGACATGCTTGCCTCCTTTTTTACCATTGTGTAGGTTCATATATGGTTCCAGAACTGTGGGTAAATTTGTTCTGAATCAAATAAAATAAATGTTCATTTATCTCTTTTATCAAGATAACTTAAATTCAAAATACACAATAAAAATACTATAAATGCCTTAATAAAAAAAATCAAAACTCCAGGAAATAGGGAACAATCTTTTTTGTAAGATGCCCAGAGTTGTAACACAACATGATGGCCTAAACCTATGAAATTAAAAAAAAAACTATTCCCATTTTTCCTTGGAATTTATGATTCACTACAACCTGATTTACATACCTATTTTGCCTAAGTACTGATGCCAAGGACTGAATATATTATTTTTTGCAATGAAATGTTTTCTATCATATAAAATAATCATCTTCATATTGTGCAAATAAGTTATGTAGGATTTCATTTTATCTGCAAGTAGAGTTTATAATATGAATTGTGAATGACTAGAAAAAGTATTATGGAAAAATTAAAAGACAGCAAGCCAAAATTGAATACATTTTGAATAAAGATAATGTTTTAAAACTTTCTTACTTTAATACTACCAATATCTCCATCAAGTTTCCATTTTCTCCAGTGACAGCAATGGCAATTAAAGGTAGAAGCTTAAAATATCAAATGAATTATGGGAAAGATTCTAGCCTCAGAAATATTAGTTACAAATCCTAAGTATGAAAGATCATCATCATCATCATCATCATCATCATCATCACCATCATCATCATCATCATCATCATCATCCTGTTCTGTTTCTTTTATCAAAATAAATAATTATCCTCATTGGCAGATTTGTATATTTGGCATGTGACATAACGATATCAGAGGTGGCAAAAAATATATGCGCATGTAGGCAAATTCCAACAGAGTGACCCAAATTGTATCAACAGCTGCTAAGCCAATTGTCACTAACATTTATCAGAAAGGGCATAAATCAGGACCGTATTTGATAGGCCTGCAGGCTTACAGGCAAAGGCTTACAGAAATACTCCTTTTCCTTCTTAAATAGCTGCAGTACATTCAAATCCACTCTGCCTTATAATGGAAAACAAATTTCATTTCCGATTCATAATGAACGTTTCATTTCAGGAAATTAATGTTGTCTCATTCTGTAATTGGCAAACTCTGGTCTAAAAGGAGCCTTAGGACTTTAAGTGTGGAGAATAATTAATTTCAAAACAGTATATGCTACCCAAGAGGCTGCAATAAATGCAGAGGGCAGGAAGATGATCTTATCCAGTTCTCAGCAATGATGAGGAACTTGGATTATGCTGATAATAAATTTATATTTTTTTCTTAAACCTGTTAATTATATGGTAGGGTGTTTTTTTTTGAGGGAGAGAAAATTGCTTTTGTAAATGCTTAGACACAAGTTGTTGAAAAAGACAGAGAAGTACCTTCATTCAATTAATCAATTCATTGACAAATAATTTTTATGAAATACATCTTTCAAATTAAAATCCAAACCAAGATACAATTATTCTTAAGGTTTCACATTTATCTTAATGGCAAACTGCCAATTTAACAGAAGGGACCTTGGAATTCGTTTAGTCCAGACCCCTGCTCAAACCAGAGACCTATTCCATATTAAAATGAAGAAATGGAAAAAATATACAAAAATGCATTTAATGAGAATAAAACTTAAAAGAGGATTTGGAATTTTTTTATTCATTTCAGAATGATGCAGAAATGGGGAATCAGCATTAACGTGGGCATTATGATAAGTAAAATGCATTTCATCATCCATAATGCTAATCGCTCTTTTTACATCAGCTCACACTGTAGAATATCCAATGTATAAAAGCTAGCAAATTAAGAGCCTTTATACTAAAAGTTTCTATCAAATAATATTTTTTTATGTGATGTTTTCTATGCTGGGCATCTAAAAAGTTAATATATAAAGGTTTGAGCAGACTTCTCCAGCACTGCACATGAGAGAATGTGTGTGTCTGTTATTCAAGGATGGTTGCATAGTTGTTCCTTTTATATATTAATGAATTGTAACATTCTGGCTAGGGGGCTCTCAAACAGCAAAGTTATAGAAAAGGAAGACGGATCAATCAATCTGCACACAGGGCATACAGTTGGGATTTGGGATGCATTTCAGTCCACCCTCTGCAACCCCCAGTTACATGTTAACCCCTTCACACTGAAGATATACAACAATGACTATGGACAGTTGCAGGTAACTCTAAATCAGCCTTTACTGTGTGTGAGAGACTGTGTTTAATGACTCAATGAATTAATTAACCAGAACTATACAGTAGAATATCCAGTGGTCCTCTTGATCCTTTTATGGAAACATCCAAATCCCAAATTCATACTACTACTGATTAGCGGACATCCTGGTTGCCAAAATACGGTTTAAATCCTCTTGCTGCTCATACATGAAATACCCCTTCTTACAACATGTGTAGCTAGGTTTTGTAGAGCAGTATTTTTATTTATTTATTTGTATTTTTATACCGCCCTTCTCCCCGAAGGGACCCAGGGCGGTGTACAGCCATAAAAAACAGATATAGACAGACAGACATAACATTTTCACAAACATATTAAAGGAATTTAAAAAGACTATAATTACAAAGGCTGAATTAGAAAAACCAATACAAAACCAATTTAAAATGAATAATTTAAAATTAATAACCTTTGGTCTACTATATATGGCACTTACATTCAATTTTTTACCTATGATATTTTAAAGTTTTTTTTCCCAATGACTGTACCCCATCCCCCTTTGAAGACCTATGCCGGTAATAAAAATGGATTGGGTTTGATCTGTAATAACAATCTCTTTTGTCTTATGTCTCCCTTACAGCTGTTTGCTATGATCTTTGCCATGTGCCTCTTTCGGGGGATCCAGTAGGAAGTGTTTCATGAGCCACAAATGGTTTTTCAAGGACTTGTTTTGAAGAGATAAAAGAAAGAAGATAAACTTTATTTTTTGGTTAGCAAACTAAAAAAAAGGAGGGAAAGGACTGTAATATATTAATGATCAAAAGGATTGTACTTCAGGGGCTGGAACTTTGAGGTGCTGTCTAGTTCCTTACCATCTCCAAGAGGAGTCATTCATCTGAAGCCACTCAAATGGATTGCACTAAAACCCTGCAAGTCAGGATGGAAAATGAACTCTACTAATATCCAGGATGTTGTCTGGAACACACATCTCTCGTACAACAATGATCCACTGATTGCAGAAGACAAAAAAGAAGGCCACCTACTTTAAACAAGATCTTCATTTAGAATACTAACACTGTCATCTAAAGCATCTAGATATATACAGTTTTAAGCTAAGAGGGGGAAATGCTTTGGCACGTGACATGCTAGCATTCTACCAAGATGAATAGTTTCCCATCTCTTGCATGATCCAGAAGATACAAGCATTCAGGAATGCTTGGCATGGAGAATTTCTTCTCCAAGAATCTTGAGGTTGGGGTTGTGTGTATCAGATCTAATGGTGAAAAGTAGGAGAAGCTGAAATCAGTGCATACCATTTTAGTGCATACCCTTTTATCACATTGAATTTTCTGATCAGTGTTACATGAGAACAAAGACTGAAGCAGCTTAGCTGCTGATTCCCTCACCATAAAGAAAAAAAAAGTATGTTCTTGTCTAGAATTGTTGGTGCTGTCTCCCCTAAGGAGATGTATCTTTTTTGGTTTTTTTTTTAGGCTTTTGAATGTTTTGTCACCATCATGCTCTGTGAAAAATACACTGCCAAGTTTGGCCTTCATAGCAATTGATTAGGTTGGTGTCTTGTCTCCATGTGCCTTTTAACTGTGTTAGAAATAATTTCCAAGCACGGAAATTGGTGAGGCACTTTTGCCAAATTAATTTGTATGTTTTGTGGTGTTGCTTCTGACCCAGGCATTCTTAGCTTAAAAAAACAGTGTACTCCGGTCTATTTTTCTTTTCTTTTCATTTTTAACTGTTGCCAAGTTCCAGATTCAGTGATCTATTATCCATTCAGCAAACACAGTCAATAAACCCAAGAGGCAGAAGTGAAGTTCCAAAACATGCAAACAGCGAGATGTAAAACATTTGAAGTACAAACAATTTTGAGGTAGAAACATTCCATTTCAAATTTTAAATAATTCCTTCAGGTTTGAAATGGTTTTTCCTGACCATTCCAGAAAAATCAAACTGCCCCATAAGAATCCTGAAACATTTGCTTCAAACTGGGAATATTTTGTTCAGCCTTATGTCCAGGTTATATTTGTTGCCTAGGATTCTGATAAATGCGTAAATTAGAGTGAAATTCCATTATTACTGAATGGTGGACAAAGATGTAAACTGGCAAAATCGTGTGATATGACACTTTTATAAGAAATGGTAACCTATTACTAAAAATATGAATAAGATTTGGTGACATTGGATGCCAAAGATGACATGTTGAGAATCCCTGTTGAAAGCAATAATAACAGGGTGTTCCTCTATAAGTAATAATCCCACAAAGTATAGCTTGGGGAAAAAACTCAGCAATTATTATTTGATATGTGATGAAAACTGAGAACATGCTAGAACAATCATAGTTATCATGACTGTTTGGTTAATTAACATTTGATAAGTTAAATCCCAGTGCAATCTTTGACAATCACCCAAACATGGTTTCAGTGTTATTTTGTTCAGTTATGTGCATTTAGAATTCACTATGGCTTCCAAACATGACAAAGTCATATTTTCAGGATCTGCAGAAGATCTTAGTTGGATCCCTCTGGACATAATGGTCTACATCTTCAACAATAAATGAAAGGCATTTTGTTGATGGGGGGCAGAATTCTATTTGAACAAAATCTCAGGATGTAGGCAGAGAGACATAACAAGTGAGGGGTGTGTGTGGAGGTGCTATCCTGTGACTTGGTAACCTACTGTTGGCTGCTGCTATGGGACAAATCCAGCCAAAATGAATTGCTGGTGATTGGCGATTCTTTAATTCCAACCACATTTAGTCTAAGATAGCAGGAAGCACACTGCGTGCTATAAATTTTTATTCAAACGTCTCTGAAGGTCAGTACATTTACCATCCTATTTCAAGGAATTGGCCTTGAGATCTGTTCTCCATCTTCCCCCACTTCCTCTTAAAGATATTCATTCCCTGAAAAATGAAACTAATTAAATGACAGATGGGGCAGATGATTGCAGAACTAAGAAGAGCCTAATATAGTTTCCTAATATTCCCTTGCTGTTTCAGAATCTCAGTTCTTATGAGTCTTTACTCTAGCGTGCATGGTGGTTTTCTCATTTCTGACTCATTTTTCTTTTTCCATTTGAGCAATTTCTGGATTCATCTGCCCTTTCCTTTCATTACTTCAGCACAGGCACTCCTGATAAATTCCAAAGAAAATCCTAAGAATGACACGGAGCTGTATGGGTGATCAAGTCTAACCTACTCTTTGATAACAAAGCCTGTCTAGCTTCTGCTCAAGAAATCTCAATGAAAGGTTTCATTGAGCACATCCTTGGCAGAGAAATGGGGGTCAATTCTTTTACAAAATAATAGGAATTACTTCCTGGCTTCAAAGATATTTTCAAATACATCTGTCACCTACTGCAAAATCACACTTATTGGAGAGAAGGAAATGTCTGATAGAAGAAAGAAATGTATTTATATAAGAGAATTATTGAAATTAACACTATCGGGTTTGACCAAGCATGCTGTCAGAAAAACTTAATTAGGATTTTTGTGCTGTCAGATTTGCAAAATTCATTTTAGAATAGTTAAGGATTGCAAGCATGATTTCCTGTGCTCTCTTTAGTTGGAGTTAGGCTGCAGCAGCAAAGCCTAAATATCATTTGTTTGGTTTAGGCTTAGCAAATCAGATTAAACGGAGCCATTATGGTTCATAAACCTTGGTTGTGTTGTGGGAACTCAGTGAAATATAGATTTCTGCTTCAACAATCTGTAACTTGGCTTGAAATATGAACCAACCCTTCCAGAAAATTCCAAATTGCATCATCTCTCTACATGATGTGGAAATAGATTAAAGGGCAATTTCTATTCCAAATGAACTCAAGCCTGAGCTGATTATCCCTTTTAGGAAGAAGGGATGACCTGTAACATGTTCTTCTACACAAGCTTAAGTGAAATGGATGTATGTGCTAAACCCCTGCATAGACTGTATGCTTTAAATGGAGCTTGTCCAGAAGAACTTGGGTGAGGGCTGTCTCCTTCTTATGTATGTGTTTGTGACTCTAGATCAGGGTTTCCCAATCTTGACAACTTTAAGGTGGGTGGACTTCAACTCCCAGAATTCTGAGAGTTGAAGTTGTCAAGATTGGGAAACCCTGTTCTAGATCCACCCAGTAGTCCTCACTCTCTGTGTGGTTGTCACTGTTGTAAGTGCCTGGGGACCAGGTCACTTATAAAGTAAATGTTGAGATCTATTTTAAATGTTCCTTTTATTAGAAGGCTAGAGATAATTTAACTTGTATTCCTTATTGTAATGCTTTTTATATTGAAAGGGATTTTTTGTAACATAAAAATAGGATGCTATTCTGAAGCATTCGCACAGTTTCTGTGTGCATTTCTTAAAAAAATAAAAACACAAAAATAAAGACACTGTGACAACAAAGCTTTACTTTCCACAATTCATGGTTTCTGTGTTTTTCTTTTTGAAATTGAAGTGTAATGGCCTTTTTCCTGAGGGAAAAAAATAAGGTTTCAGCCCAAAGTAGTAGAACTTGTTATTCTGTGTTGAAAATAGGGAACAACTAGACTGTCCTTTTCAGAATTATGAAATCCAATCTATTCAAGTTTTTAAGACTAGGTTTGTACTTACTCTTCAGAGATCACACAAAGTATTGTTGAGTTTTTGAAAGCTTTTCCACATTTACCGTTAAAATCTGCAGGAAGCCAGCATGTATAAAGTACATTGAAGACATTTTTGAATACACAATTGTTCTTAAGTTGTCAAGGTCATCTGAATAATGTTGGCACAGGATGGAGTTTATCTTAAAGGCTCAAAGGTATATGTTCTCCAACCACAATTGACCTGCTTATATTTTAATGCTTAAAGTGTTATTAAATATTGATCTCTTGGGATCACATATGAATGCATCAATAAAGAAAAGTTATTTGTCCAAATCCATTTTGTAAAAAAAAATGGCTTAAAAATACAATTGTTCACTTAAACATATAAATCAGTAAGCATGTGAATTGATTGTCCTCTTATATAGCTATACCCAGCACAATGTTCTATTTCAGGGCAACTAACAGTATGTAAAGTACAGAAAAGGAATAAGAAATAGTAAGCTAAAGAAGTGAAAAGTCAATAGAAACAAGAAAAGGAATATAACCAGATTTACATCAGCAATGTTTAATATTCCTCTCTGTACATTTTTTGCTTTGCTTTGCAAACCATATTTATACACTATACCAATTCAGACTTTGTCTTTTGCTCCTTAAACTTCCCACCTCTCTATTTTTAGGAGATCATCAGCTTTCTCCAACAGTGTCTTTCTTGGTCTTCCTCCCTTCTCCAACCTGTTTAGGTTCTTGAACATCTGCGTACAAAAATCTATGCAGATTTTTCTCCTAAACACACACATCTAATATCACCATATCCCTGTGCATTTATGCATAACAGATTAAAGAAGGGACATCACAGATCTAGAACTGACTCTCTGATTAGTGTTGACCCCTTCACTGGTATCTCATTAAATTTTTATATTTGCTTTTCTTGCATCAAAGAGTGCTCCTCCCCCTTTTAGGAAGCATCCTTCAACTCTGTACATGTTCCATAATTAAATCTTTTCCCTGTATCAGGGAATTTGGGATATTGGGAATGCTTTCTATAAATCAACAACTCTGCAATAAATTCATCTCCCCATTTTGATCATTTCCCCAGTGAATAATAAAATTCAGGTCTGTTTACTCCTTGTATGGTATGAAATTGTATTGTGCTTCCCAAATTTTATTCAATGTTGCCTCTTTATTCAGTCAAAATTCTGCCTCCTTTTTTTGGCACACTTAATAAACTGACGCTCCTGGAGGGGTTTTTGCATTCCCCTTTGTTTTCTTTCCCTGCGTATAGGAGAAAAATAAATGGTGTTCTTGCAATTGTCAAGAATAGATGCAGATTCTGCCTAAGGCGGAGGGCACAGCCTTACACAGCTGTGATCCATAAGAAAATCACGTCCATTGTTTTAGTAATTTTTGGTTGCAGATAGACAGGGAGATTTTTCCCACTTTAGAAGAGACCCACCTTTAGAATGTAATTTTTTTCAACATTCTCATTTTTAGAACTTTCTTCTCATCAATATTTTCTTGGGCACTAATATTTATAGTGTTACATTGTGGGTGTATATCTACATTGTCTACATTATGCTAATTTATTTTAAACATAATACTCCAGTTTGGGGGTTTATTGGCCAAAGACCACAAAAAGAAATTCATTCATATAACATTTATTTCAATCCCATTCTTCACCACATTATGCAATATTTTCACACAAATCTCTGAAATTTTTCCATATTCACACACTGCTATTTCATTCCAAAACCCATTCTGTCACCTTTGTTTTTAATTCTATTCAGTCTACTGAAGTTTTCTTGGTTCGTTTTCCCCACCCACTTTCAAAACAATGTTTTATTTTAATCAAAATGTTTCTGTATTTTCTCCGGCTTTAATCACAACTGCTCTTTGCTCTGTTCTTTGCAATATATTTTCTATGTGTGCATGCCATGCAGTGTCTTTTTCTCATCCTTATTTTTGACAACATTCATTCTTTTTCTATACTTTCCATTAGTTTAGCTTCCAAGTCACAGAATTATTTTCAGTGTTCCAAGCAGTTTTCATATTCTTTTTCTTTGAATTCTCTTTTTAATCATTATGTTTATAAATCAGTCTTGCATTTTTGTATGCTGTGTTTCATCTGCCTACAGTCATCTACTTTCCCTATAGATTCTTCATTTCGTTTCTGGTCTTCTCATGTCACTAATATTGCTATCGTGCTGTAATCACAACTTTTTGGAATTAGAAGCCACATTAGGTATCCTGGAAGAATTCCTAGGGTATCTTATCAAATTGTTCTCCAAATTTTCCTTTAGAAAAAAAAAGCTGCCACCATATATATGGAAGTAAGAGGCCTCCATTTTCGCAGAAGACAAAGAAAAATACTTAGAAGAAAAGTAACTTGCGCATACACAAAATACAAGACAGAAATCATGTTTAATTTGTAAAACAGAAATATTTGTTTTAAATTGATAATTTCCCAGTAACCGTTTCACAAAATGAAATAATTCATAATAATTGACCAAGGGGGTCAAAAAGAAGTAACAAGCATTAAAAATAAAAACTAATGAAGCCCTCAGATGAACCAGCAAATATTATTACACAAACATGGAAGTGGAATGCACATAGAAAAATGTCTGCATTGGTGCTCTGGGCTTCCATACTGAGAAGTCCAAATGTTACAGTCTTGTTTAGAATTCTAGCATACAATGGTTTTGGATCCATAGCTGCATTTTGCCTTTGAGTGGTAGTTCAAAGATAACTGCTAAAAGTGGGAAGGACTGTAATATTGTGTCCATGACAAAGGCAGAAATATTTAAATGGTACGTGTGAAACTGAATAGGTGAAATGTAATAGGTGTAAAACATGCTAGCAAAGTTATGCTCAAAATCTTACAGTCAAGGCTTCAACAGTATGTGAACTGAGAACTACCAGAAGTACAAGCTGAGGTTTGATGAGGCAGAAGAACTAGACATCATATTGCCAACATTTGCTGGATTATGGAAAAAGCAAGGGAGTTTCAGAAAAAACATCTACTTCTGCTTCATTGACTATGCTAAAGCCTTTGACTGTGTGGATCACAACAAACTATGGCAAGTCCTCAAAGGG
>JANHFO010002316.1:103908-119962 GCA_032468095.1 Pareas carinatus | reverse complement strand
CAACATTAAAAAAACTAAAATCATGGCAATCAGCCCCATCTCTCCCTGGGAAATAGAAGGGGAAGAAATATAAGTAGTGACAGACTTCATTTTCTTGGGCTCCAAAATTATTGTAGATGGTGACTGTAGCCAGGAAATTAAAAGTTGCTTGCTGCTCGGGAGAAAAGCCATGGCAAACCTAGACTGCATATCAAAAAACAAAGACATCACTTTGTCAACAAAGATCTGTATGGCAAAAGTCATAGTTTTACCAGTTGCAATGTATGGCTGTGAGAGGTGGCCTATAAGGAAGGCTGAACATCAAAGAATCGATGCCTTTGAGTTGTGGTGCTGGAGAAGCATCTTGATAGTCGCTTGGACTGAAGGCGATCAAATCAGTCAGTCCTGGAAGAAATCTACCCCAACTGCTCATTAGAAGGACAAATGAGGAAACTGAGACTCAGATAGTTTGGTCATCTAATGAGAAGAGAGGACTCCTTAGAAAAGGCTGTGATGCTGGGAAAGTTGGAAGGCCAAAGAAGGGGACAGCAGAGAATCAAATGGCTGGATGGTGTC
This sequence comes from Pareas carinatus, assembly GCA_032468095.1. Taxonomy (NCBI): domain Eukaryota; kingdom Metazoa; phylum Chordata; class Lepidosauria; order Squamata; family Pareidae; genus Pareas; species Pareas carinatus. The sequence goes on along the minus strand of JANHFO010002316.1, from coordinate 119,407 downwards.
ACCGACGCCACAGGCATGAGTTTGGGCAGACTGCAGGAGGCCGGGAGGGACAGAGAGGCCTGGCAGGCTATGGTCCATGAGGTCACAAAGAGTCAGACATGACTTAGCGACTGAACAACAACAACAAAATTACTGCTCTGTGTGATTAGTAATATTGTCTTTCTCTCTTAAAAATACTACAAGAGTATCAACGTTTGGAGAGGTTCCTGAAAGCATGTAAAGCTTTCAGGAACTACTGAAGTAGTTTAAAATACAGTCTGTATTAATCAGCTCCTAAAAGCATCGTGTGGCTTCGGTAGTTCATCAGCTCAAAAAAGGACAATGCTGTCCACCATTTTAAACAGAATAACAGAGTTGGAAGGGATCTTGAAGCACCCACAACTTCTGTAGGCAAATTGTTACACTGATTAACTGTTGTAACAATTAATTGTCAGGACATTTCTCCTTAGTTCTAGGTTGGTTTTTTCCTTGATTAATTTCCATCCATTGCTTCTTGTCCAGCCTTCAGGTAGGAAATAAGCTGGCTCCCTCTTCTTTGTGACAGCCCCATGGATATTAGCACACTGCTACAATATCACCCATAGCCCTCTTTTCATTAAACTAGACATACCCAATTTCTGCATCCATTCCTTGTATGTTTTAGCTTCCAGTCCTCTAATCATCTTTGTGGCTCTTTTAGTAATAGTAACAAAATTAATGCTTTATAAAAAATATACCTCTATTTTTTCCCTTTCCCCATATTTACCAAAGTTCAATAAAATTATGATTTTGTAATTGGAAAGGACCCTTCTTTATATCTTAGCTGATAGGTAATTGGTAAATTGTACTTTCTTTGTATGTTTTTATTGTGGCTGTACATCGCCCTGGGTCCCCTGTGGGGAGAAGGGCGGTATAGAAATTCAATAAAAGTAAAGTAAAGTAAAGATGGGGATGCTTTGTTACTCAGATCGGACTAGTGTTTCTCAATCAAGTCTGGACTTCAACTCCCAGAATTCTCCAGCCAGCATGGATTCAGAGACTACATTTTAGCTGTATCACTGTTTCCCAGTCTTGGCAGCTTATAAGGTGTGTGGACTTCAACTCCTTGCAGGCTGGTGTGAGTAGAAATCATACATTTTATAGCTGCTAAGGTTGAGAAGTACCGCTATATCAGATGAAGACCCAGTAGATGCAGTCACATGATATATTAGGCTTGATGTGGGTTTATTTTTTAGGATTTATGTATAGTATGAAGCTTTGGTGAGGGAAACAATTAATATAAGACAACAACCCTCCTCTCCCAAACCCAGTTAATCTGAGTTGTGTTGTTTTGTATGAGTGTTGCCTGCTATCATCCTTTCAAGTAATTACCTCTAATTGCTTTCACAACCTTGATATATCCCTGATTCCAAAAACATGCATGTCCTTTTGTTCCTCTTCCTGATGTCCCATAAGAAGTGCTGGTGTATATGGCATTGCATAGTGGTTTCTCCTGACTGAGATCATATCTGAACAAAGCTCAAATATTTCTGAAACAGCACAAAAATTATTGACAGCAAAAGTAACAGTAAAAATTTGTAGGGTGCAAGTGTTTATGCTGAGGAGTTTGCCATCTGATGGGACTTGAGGGAGTGCATTTCTATCAATGCCCCCTTTCTTTAGAATTTCCTCTTGGTTGCACTTCAAAAGTGCTTCATACATCTGGTTCTTCAGGAAACTTGCAAAGTTCTTCACCCGATTGGTGCAAGAGGCGGGAGTTTTATATTGTGCAGATGGTGCATAATTTTTTTTAGGGATCTGTTTTTCTTGTAGTGTTTTTTTTTCCATTGTTCATGTTTAGTTGCCTCTGGGAATGGTTGTCCTACAAGTATAGTAAATGAACAAGCAACCAAAACTGCTGAAACACATCACAAGATGAAAGGTGGGGACAAGGAATGATAGAAGAAAGCTACACCTAAACCTACCAGTGTCTTAGTGTTGCAGCAACAACCTTACTACTTGCCGTTTGGCTTCAGTTTTGCTTCTATATATGAAAAACTGTTAAGGTGCATTCCTTTCGGGGCAGGGGACAAAACTTCTCAAAAAGCCTGCTAGAACTTGTTCATCCTTCATAACCGTTTCTGGCTGTTGAGAATTATGGCTAAAAATGCAACTGTCAATTAGATTTTCTCATATTAAAGAAAGACCAAAGGCAAATTAGTTCAGCAGCAGATAAACGTATAATGGAATGTGATCTTCAAATAAGTTTTAACCCTTGCAAAGTTTTTATCACTCCTTTACAAAATATTGTTTTGCAAAGATCTGTCTACTACTCTTGGTGTCATGTTCCACATCTTTAAAATGTCCAAGTACCCCAGATGGTCCTTCTGTTTTAAAGATTACAGATGCTATTAGAAGGAGTGTGCTTTATGACAAGCTGCCTGTAAGAGTTTTTTCAATTGTTAATAATTTATTTTACCAATTCCAGATTTTGTTAGAGTTAGCAGGCATATGGAATTTTGTAAATAAAAAATGAGGTTGCTGGTCTATTGCCTAATGTTTACTTATGAAAAAACAATTGGAAGGCTAAATAAAGTCTGGGTGTTTGAGATTATTTATTAGCTTTCATTTAATAAGTGAATTTGATTTTCACGCCCTTGGGAAGCCTTTGAGTACTTTTATTCAGTAATCTATGTTGAACTGCTGCTTTCCTGCAGTATGTGAAGTGTTGGTGGTTCATGTTTTACTAGTTCAGTGGAACAGTTTATAGCTTTTGATAACATTTTTATGAAATCCCGAATCATATTTGATTTCAGAACGGCAGGCAAGTGTCTGATCTTTAAGAGAGAGAAAAATCACTCTATGATGAAGCTACTATTACTGTGACACAGGATGAAAACCTACCTTTATTATATATCAGACTTTCCTCTCCAGGATGGCACTGACTTAACTGTTCCAGCCCTGAGATAGGGAAACATTTCCATGGGACTGAGAAATTAAATATGATGTTGTAAGCCACCTCAAATAACCTGAGAGTGATATCGGTGGCATATAAATTTAATAAATAATAGCAACATACATGAAAAGGATATTGCTCTACCAATATACTACAGTCATTCAATCACATTGTGCCCCATTTATATGCATCTCTCTTGGTTTTACAAATATCGGTGGAAAGCCTAGAAAATCTATGATAATAACACATGGATACTTATATGGCATGTTTCTTTACTATGTATTACTAGTTTGAAATGCCTCAAAGTGAGTCTTCGTAAAGATACAATTCTGAATTTTAATAGGCTAGTGATTCATATTTAATATAGAAATATAATAGGGTAATTTTGATTCATAAATGCATATAGTTCCTTTCCTTAAACCGAAGTTCAGCTTTAAGATTTGGAGACCAGATTAAAGCATGTTTGAAAAGTGTTCCTTCTTCTAATTCAATTTTCTACCTTGGAACAAAATGTTCAATGCCAGATGGTAACTGCTTGGTATCATACTTATTTCATTAAGTGTACAAATCATATTTTCTACAGAGCAAGAACTTAAAACAACTGAAAGTAGTATTCACAAATTCATTCCTATAATGTAATCTCTCCAGGCATTATCTCTTAATTCTAAATTCACCACTTGAATCACCACATTTATCAAAAAGTCAAATAATTTAAGAATTTCTATTTGATTCATGGTTTTTGTATGGTCTTCAGCTGCAGCATACATGGTAGTCCAAGTTCATGAGCATACGTAGTTAATGCCAGAAGATGATCAAGGTGGCAGTGCTGGCAATAGTTGAGCATGGGGGGAAAGACCACAGTAGGCAAAATCAGCATACATCATTGGCCATCCACGAATAAGTCTTTAAATTTTCCAAACACCATTACTTGTTGAAAATGAAAGGAGCTACTTCAATCTTCTGTGTTATCCAGGTTATGGATACAGTCGGGTCTTTCCACAATATAAACCATATATCCTTTTTCTAGAGTCACTGTACTCAGTCCAAAAGGTTTGTCCATCTTAACAGATTTAAATCTATAAAATTCTTGCAATCTGTTTCAAGAAGACAGTTACTTGATGTAAATTCAATATGAGGCAAAATACAAAAAACACTATAAGGAAAATGAAGGAAAGTGGAGGAAAGCATGATACTCACTACTATTGAACTGATTAAAATGTAAAATGTAAACTGCTAAATTTCATCCTGAAGCGATGGATAATGTGGTGGTTAGTATGAAAATAGCAATCAATTCCTGATTTTTCCTAGTATTTTGATGGGAATAACAGGGCAGGAAAAAAGCAAATTTACTTAATTTGCCCAACTGAATGCAATAAATTGCAGTTTGGGTAGATTCAGGGATATACCTGGAGCAATATTTCTCTTACTTTGGGTCTATGATTGCCCTTTTCATATCATTAAGAACTTTGGCTTTGAGTCTGAAGAAATCAGCTTATATTTATCTCTTTTGGTTAAATAACAGAACAGATAAAAGGACATGTGAGGACTGTCATTTGTAATTGGCAAACATTACACAGACAATAAAGAGAACCTTGATTGGGCTCATCCCTACCCCCAAATAAATTGATTTTTGTTCTAGGTTAGCAGCCTCTTTCAAGTACAAAAGAGGACAATCCATATGTAAACCTCTTTCAGGCATCTTGCCGAGTCACAGTCGGCGGACTGATTTAGTTCATTTAATAGGGTGCAATCCAGTTTTGGAGCTAACTGCCAAATATGAGAAATGACCAAATCAGTTGTAATTTTCCCCTCGGTGCTACTAGACATACACGTGCATATAAATACCAATCAGACTGATCTTTCCATTTCAAGAAGGATGAAAACACCACCAAAATCAGACATTTCTATATTCACAAATCATTCCAGCATATACAATACAAACTAACCTAGACACCATCAGTATTTACTATGCCATTTTGTTTATAACCAAGGTCTTGGTGCATTCTTCATTTGCACTAACACTTGACAATAATTTGTAAAAACAGGTAAATCTTCCTGTGTTTTTATTTTTGTCTTTAAAAAAGTCTGTGAAATCACGATTTCAGTTTCCTCTTCTAATGTTCCTCTTCCTAGAATTATCTGAGAGTATTTTCGATAACAACTAGTGCTTTACAAACCAAGCAACTTACCACTAACTAGAACATTACTAAGTGGCCAGCAGCAGAGAAGACAGGGAGAAATGATGACCCAAAATAAAAAGGCATATTTAGAAGCAGTAGTAGATTGAGGCTTCCTTCAAAAGAACTGAATCTCTTTTTAAAAAAAATTAATATAGTTTATCTCAAAGTTTCAGATGTATGGTCATGATACCAACCTCTAAGAGATACATTAAAAGATGTCAATATTTGCCTTTTTAAGAACTCTGTAAAATGGGATTCTTGTTTCGGCCCTGGCTGCAAGATTTTAGTAGACAGACTTGACAAGACACCCAATCACAACTGACACATGAAAAGGAAGACTATACTTAAGATGTCCACTGCAATTTCAATGTAATTGCTGGGTCTGTCTATGTAAACATTGGACAGCTGCTCCAAATTCCTTTCCAAGTCTAGGATAGACTCCCATCATCCCCAACCTGCACTGGCTGTTGTGACCGATGTTCAGTCCGGTGGGTCTGAAGGATAGTAGAATGGGAAATCCTGGGCCATCATCTAGTTTTACAATGTAAGTTGGCTAATACCCTCCCCCATATTCTGAGAAGGGCCTCAGTATCTCTGTCCAAACAGATATTAGGCAAGAAGGACTTTAGCTTTGATCTTTCTTCTTCCTTGTCTGCTGGGGTAGCAAGACCAGCACTGGGCCGACACATTGATGCATGCTATAATGATTCCTGCTTTTCAAGACAATGCACTAATGCAAACAAAAAAGGAATGTGGAAAAGAAAAAAGGAAAAAAAATAGACAAGCCCTCCAGTTTTCCCAAACCAATCAATTTCTCCCACCCACCCCAAAGTTCTGGCAGTTAGACTTTCTTGGGTCTGCGTCCAACTTGATAGTAATAATAAATGCTGATAAGAACAAAGAGGGCTCGGCTGATGAGAAGAAATGCGGCTCCCATAGACACTAGGCCACTCTCAGCCAAGGTGATTGAAGTCACTGAAAGAGAAAGGAGACAGCTGAAGGCTAAAATAAGACATTCCCCACACCAACACCAAGCAAACTATCAACGTATTAGCTATCTTCTACAGCTCATCTTGAGATCAAAGACTGCTTCTTGCATTCTTATTTAGCAGGATGGCCATATTATTCTTGGTTTCTAACAAAAATCATCCCAGCTCAAGCAGGCCTCTTTGGCAATGATAAAAAGGAAGTTGTAGCTAAAAGATGAAGAAAGCTGATCTACACATGTGTTTATATTTGTTTCTTTGAAGAAGGATCCCTATAACTCAGATCACCTTTGACTACATTAGAGAAACTTTGCTTTAGATTGGGTAGATAGGCAATAGGTAGGGAGCCCAGAAGGTTTAAGGCCAAAATGAATGACACAAAAAACAGGATGCATAGATACAGATTTCACTAACAGCTTAGCATTAATTATAATAACTGGAACAACAAAGTGAAGTGAAGCTGACTATCACTGTATAAATTTCCTCTTTGACCTGAGCATCCAAACCAAAGTAGATCATACAGTATATTTTGCTTGGGATTCTGGATTTCATTTCTTTTTAACTTTTTTTGTCCACCTGAAAGGTTAGCTTTCCCACTGACTTTTGATGAGAAAGCATCATCCAAACATCTCAGAAAGTGCAAGGTAGACAGGATTTCTACCATTAGAAATTTTATCCTGAGTCAACTGATTATAAAAGAAGGCAAGCCATGTCTATCAGTTGGTGAAGGAATACAGAATGATAAAGTTGGAAGGGGGCTTAGAGGTCTTCTACTGCAACTCCCTACCTGACCTGGAAGAAAAATGCTTGAAAAATAGAAGGAAGATTCAATTTTTAAAAATGAAATTAATTAACCTTAATTTTCAGAACTTAGAAGCTTCCGTGAATTGGGATGAAATAAATAGGTTGCATCATTTTCTTTTCAGCGCTTGTTTCTAAGCTAATATGAGTTCCAATATCACTGTTGTTTCAAATTCCATGCTGTATTCCATCATAATTGCTGGGAAATATCTAGACCAGGAGTCCCCAACCCACGGTTCACAGAATGACATGCCAGCAACCAGGCTGTGAAAACAAGTCAGGCTCCATTGATGGGATGCATCTGGTCCATGGAAAAACCTTTCTTCATGGAAGTGGTCCCATGGGGGCCGCTGTTCTAGACCATAATGGGACTGCTGAGAGAGAGAGAGAGAGAGAGAGAGAGAGAGAGAGAGACAGAGACAGAGACAGAGACAGAGACAGAGACAGAGACAGAGACAGAGACAGAGAGAAGAGAGAGACAGAGAGAATTCTCCAAAGCAGAGGTTTTCAAACTTTTTCAAGCTAGGGACCCCAAAACATGCCGTTGCTACATGGCAGACCCCATTCCTACAAATACAACTAATTACTAATCGACAATTCATGTACATTACTTTTTGGACCCCCTGACAACTTGCCACAGACCCCAAGTGGTCCACGGGCCTCAGTTTGAAAGCCTCTGCTCCAAAAGACCCTTACTTACCCAGGAACTGTACTCCAAAGTAGCAAGCTTCAGTCAGGAGGGTCCAACGGATTATGACCTTCTCAGCTGTGTAGAGGGCATTCCACATGATGAGTGAGATGCCTATCACAGATTGGAAGAGAAAAAAGTGAAGGATCAGATTAACTGATTCAGGACAGGCTAAGGAGAGTTAGAGTACATGCACAGACAAATGTGCCATTCATGATGCTTATAAACCGAAGCTTTATGAAAGGACAAATTCCAAATGACAAGCTACTGCAGATTCATAGGTACCATGATTTAAGCATTCTGTTCTTTCATTTTGCAAATGTTGAACTTTGCCACAGCCCACATTCAAGTTTTCAATATTAACTTGACACATAATCTACAGTTCTGCCTTAATAAATTATTTATCCCTTCGATTTCTACTTTCCTCTCTTTTTAATGCGCTAACCAAGTAATTTTAGTCCACAGTTTAATAGAAACATGCTTTATTTGAAAATGAACTTGCAACACAATATTTTAAGCATTTATGCTGTATTAGAATATTTTATTTATATACTGTTTTAGAACTGTTGGCTATCTGCCCATATTTCATTTTGTACATTGTGTTCTTTATCTGCATTTCCTATTTGTATATTCTTTTCCATTTTTATTTGTTTTATTCGTTTCCTTTCTTTATACGTGTGCATGAATGAACCTTATTTTGTTTGTGCAGTGATTTTATTTTTTTAAAGTCAGTCCTAAAAATATTTTTTTAGGTTTCATGATCAATAAAACTAAAAAGGTTCACCGTGCTTACGTCTTTTTATCCTTTACCACAGAGGGTTTCAAACTGGGGTCTCTGGATTCATTGGGATCCATGGCAAGTTGCTGGCGGGTCCGCAGACAGGTTAAGAAACATTTGGAAAAAGTAATATATATGAATTGTCAATTAATAATTAGTTGAATTTGTGGGAATGGGATCCGCCATGTAGCAGCGAGATGTTTTGAGGTCCGGAACTTGAAAAAGGCTGAACACCTCTGCTCTATAACATATACACTTTTACAAAATCTTTCCCCACTCCAAAATCTACCAAAATCTCAACTCCTTCCTTTCCCCCATGCTGCATTCCTAATAGATATTTATCTCTTCCTCTTTGACACTTTATGGGAAGATCTAGATCTCTGCAGAAAGCTCTCTCTCGCGCTCTCTCTCTCTCTCTCCCCTTTCTCTCTTTCTGTCCCTCCCTCCCTCCCTCCCTCCCCCTCTCTCATCATTTTATTAGGATTTACAAATACAAAGGTTTTATTTATTTAGCATATGGCATCTACAGAGGTCATGCAATCACTGATATGCAACACACACAAAATACTATATAGAAGATTATATATTAAATTAAAACCAAACCATAATAAAACCAAACCATAATAAAATCATAATAATATGGAGTCATAGCATTGCAATGGAATAGATGTCATAATTTGATATATAAGGTAGCTAATCATCTAACTGCTTCTGGTGTGGCTGTGGTGAGATCATCCTAGGTGCCTTGAAATTTCCTGAGGAGACATTCTTGAACTATATGTGATAAGGTTCATTCTGGAGGACCTGTTGCGTTGCAGACTCTCAGCTATTCCCCACTTCAGGAGCTTTGCTTTAGTTCTGTCCTGTCCTGTCCTGATTCTATTCAGGTGGCTTCATATTCTTCAGGGCAACTGCATTCCTAGAGGTGGTTTTGCTGAATCTGTGTGATCTGTTTGACTGTGGTTATTAAAAGTCACCCATCTTAACAGCCATTTTTCATTTAGATAGTGAGACTGTAGTATGCTATATACAAAGGTAAGAGATTAATACAATCCAAGAAAAATATAAAAACGTAAAATAAAAAGAGAAATGCAAGGTGAAAAATAAAATAAAATAAAAAATATATAAATTATGACTCCCTCCTTCCAGAACAGCATAAATAATTTCACAATTTAACACCTCCTTCAATATTTCAGTTAAAAAAAATCTCCCATTCTTATTCAATAATTAATTTATAAAAAGTTATCATTAGGTTCTAATCAGTAAAAATCTATTAGGAGCTACGAAAAATAGTAACATAATTATATTTTAACCTTAATCTAATCAATCTATAAATCCATTTTGTATTCTAATTTATGACTTTCTGTAAGAAATAAAACAAAATAAATCCCTCCTCATTTTACAAAAAGATATTTAAAGCCTTATTGTTCAGTCCTGCTCAAAAGAAAATTCCATTAATAGCTATAGTATTCCACAATACTACAACATATTGATCAAATAAGTTCACTTCAAATTCCTTCTATTTACTTTTATTGATCTTGAATTCTGGAAAATGATGTCCCACAAACTGATTTTTTTTATTCATTTCCTCTTTATCTATTCTTAGAAAGTTTCCGTGTGTCCACATATTCCTTTTGTAAAAACAAACTCACATTCCGAGTCACTCATCTGATTTATTATTGGTATTTCCTCTTTAATTATGAAAACATCAAATTGGTTTTATTTCTAAATCCATTGTAGCATCTTTTTCCATATGACTGATATATTCTGACATTTTAAAATGCATTTCGAGATCCACAGTATTTTTGTCCATATCACTTTTGTAATCCAGCATTTTCTTTAAACACCGAATCCATATTCAAATCAGTCCCAATCTCTGTTTTATCCAATACAATCTGTGGTTCTTCTGTATCTTCTGAGTAAATTGTTCTCCAAATCCTTAATTTCTTCTTTACAGGTGGTCCTCACTTAATGACCATCTGTTAAACACCCTGCAGGAAATATTCTTTCAAGTACAAACTTGTGGGTGATCTCCTTAATCGGGAGAAGAGTTCTCAGGAACCAATCCCTTTAACTGGACTCTATTTCTGTTGCTGCCGTCTGCTGTTGCTATCTCTGGAAGTCTCTATTGAGAAGGTTTCTGAGGCTGGGAAGGATGGAGGAAAAAGAAGTCCAGGTGGACTTGAAGCTGGGGACATATTTGCATGGAGAAAATCTGTCATCTACCTACCTACCTACCGAATTTGCTTTGAGTCAACACTGACCTGATGGCACACAATTAGTCTACATATTCCATCGCATTCCTCACTAGGTTTGTGTGTCTGACACAGCAAAAATCTTTATGCCTTGTCTTTGAGTTGTCTGTGTATTTCAGTAATCGCAATAAAATCCCTGCAGAAGCTCTAGATGTGACAGTTCACACACCACTAATTTATTTCCATCCTGTTCACATATTTCAAGAATAAAAAGCTAAAGCAAAGCTAATGTTTTCCCACCTAACGGTTTGGGAGCAATGTGTTGTGTTGTATCTAAGCCTGTAATCTAAGCCTGTCCCTTTTGAAATAGGAGAAAGAGAATGCACAAAACTTGCTAAAAATGAGGGTGCCAGCCAGCATAGCCAAGTTCACACTTCAGGCCAATGACTTTGTATTTTTATTTGCAGCCAGCAGATGCTGCTGCAGACTTAAAAAAGAATAAGGCAGTAAAAGTTCTCCCTCTGCATAAGGAATTGCCTGTGACAACCAGACTCAAATCTATTTTGACTTCCTGCAACCATGCAAACATAGTGTATGGCTTCTAATAGTTGTGCCCATATACTCCCATGTTTATTTATAATTTTTCCCAGAAAGGCAATGGGGAATGTGAGCACAAAATAGCACTGGCTTACGAATGCTAAAAATGACTCTTAGCCCTAAAGCACATCATTTTATACATCAAGCCAGCAGCTGTGGTTCAGCTTGGATAAATGCATGAAAAAAACAGAGACCATTCAAGCTATAGCTTATCCTCTGCCTAACTAGATTAGTTTTATTTTATTCTTCTTTGTCTGTAGGGTAGAGTTTAGGTCTCTTTATTTGTTCAATTTATGTTCCATTTTTCTGGAGTTCTGCACACACTATATACTTTCTCTAATTATATCACCTGAATGACAAGCTCATAAGAAAACTTGTGCAGAGATGCAGGACCTATCCCAAAGACACCATTGAGTGACCAAGACTTGAGAATCCCTTAACTAGGTCTTTCTAATCAATTAATTATCCTGATAATTTTGGAGGGATTTCCCCCTTCACCATTTTTAAAATTTCTATTTAAATTATCTGTTTTATTTCACATGTAGTTTTAATACTGCCCGAGTACAGAATAGATGGGTGGGAAAAATCAAGCATGTAAGTGATGGCTATTGTCGGTGGAAGAAATGTCTTTTAAAGATGCACATTAAAAGTGTGTATGTCTTATGTGTACACGTGCACAGGCCAATATCTTCATGCCTGGATAAATTTGGATAGATAGATAGGAAGGAAATGACTGGACCTTCAGTGCTCCTGACCATGCCAAGAATAGAGTCTTGTCCCACAAAATTTCAAAACTAACCACTTTTATACCATTGTATAAAATTACAGGTTTTGAAATGACCATTTAATGTTACCACCAACGCATTCCTGTGCTCCAGAATTATACAGTCCAGGACCATTCATAGCGCAGGTGTAAATAAAGCATCAGAATAACTTTAGAACTAATTATGAGGTGGTGAAATCATGCTGACTAATCTCTGTGTTACTTTAACCTGACATTTAATTATTCTAATGTCCTATATGCTTAGCAAATATCAACTTTGCGTTTCAACAGCTCAAGCTTATGTCAGTCCTCGATGAATGCAGTCTTGTTTCAATGCTTCGTCACAGAAGGCACAAGCACACACAAAGACACAAAATTGTGATGCTACAGTCATATCCCACATTGATGACCATCATAGCTAGCAATTTGAATCCATCAAGAGAAAACCGATACCACTGAAATTAATTGATTCATGCACGAAATGTGGCATGTTAGTAGTTCTGCCTTGGAAACAAAAATGCTTTTTTTAATAATTCAAACAGCTTTATTTTTCGTGTATCTGAGAAATGGCATTACGGGATCAAGTAATATTGCTTCCAAGATTTGTGTAGAAAGAAAGGAAAAAAACAGCTGATTTCACTTGTTGAGTGAGCCAGGCTATCACATCTAGTTTCCCAGATATATTTTTGCCTTGGTATTAAGAGTAAATTAAAACAAAATAATTTAACAACTCTTGAAGCATCTTGAATAATGAATAATGAATATTACAGCCTCAAAACAGCATATTCCCATCTGAACTAATGAACTTTGTATCTTGGAGAGCAAATTATAACAGTGCAATTTCAGTATCATTATTTCAGATGATAGTAATGATGAAGATTTATTCTGCCCTGGGGAATCAACAAAGTTACCAACATTACAGGTCCTGTCCTGATTCCTATTTACCATACCATTGTTCCTGGGCCTGTTAAATGACTTCAACACCCAACTTGATTGCACGGTATGTGTTCCTTTCTCGGGGCAAAATTCCATGGACTTTATGAAGATTAACAGTAAACATTCCACTAATTTATTTACCTCTTGCCCAATGGCAAATGATTATAAAAGTTACAATCTAAAATCATCCGGGGCCTCCGTTCAAAGACACTGCATTCAGGTAGTCCACAATTGAGCCCTAAATTTATGTTGTTAAGTGAGAAATCTGTTAAGTGAGCTTTGCCTCATTTTATGACTTTTCTTGCCATATTTGTTCAGGGAATCACTGCAGTTGTTAATTTAGTAACCAGGATGTTAAGGGAATCTGGCTTCCCCATTGACTTTGCTTGTCAGAAGGTCGTAAAAGGGGATCACGTGACCCCCCCCAGGGATACCGCAACCATCATAAGTATGAGTCAGTTGTCAAGTCCCCAAATTTTGATCACGTGACCTTCGAGATGCTGCAATGGTCATGTGAAAAATGGTCATAAGTCGCTTTTTTCAGTGCCGGTGTAACGCTGAATGGTCATTAAATGAAATTGTTGTAGGTTCAGGACCACCTGTACTTCAGTCCCCTTCCATCCCAGGAAATACCTCCCCCGCCCAGTCGTCTTCCAGGTAGTTCTCGATATATGACCATAATGGACCCAGCTTGTTACTATCATGTGACTGATCTGATTTTACAACTTTTTTTGAGCAGAGTCTGTTAAGTGAATACCACAGTCATTAAGAGAATCAACGGTTTGCATGGGCACAGCTTTGGCCAAAAATGGAAGTAGATGTCAGTTTTCAGCACAACCGTCGCAAGACATAGTTGTGTGACCCTGAGACTCGAAACTTCAAAAGGTTGCTAAGCGACCAGTTGTAAGTCAAGGACTACTTGTATAGTTTTCACCCAGCTATTCCCCATCGACTAGGCCACATCAACCCCTGGATGGTCATGTCTTACTTACTAAGTAAAGCTCCTCCATAGAGACGGATTGGCATTTTACTGTTGACTACCTCCTCCTTGAAGACAGCATCGTAGATTTGGTCTGGAAAGGTGAGAGCCTGGAAGAAAAAAACAACTTTAAGTTTTTTAAAACAACAACAACAACAACAACCCTCTTGTAACTGCTCTATTCAATGTCCAAAGAAAAGGATTTTCACTTAAAATAGAAACCAGATAACTAATTCTGTTTCAGACAGATGACAACGCTCACAAAGAGAAGTGTACTTGGACCACTCCTTCATTCATGCAAGTGAACAGCTGTTGCAGATAGCAGTGGGAAAAGAGAGGGAAAAGCTAGAAAAGCTAGCAAAACATGGAATTTTGCTCTTACATATCACAACCGCAGTGAGATTACTATACAGTCAAAAGTGGAAAAGTTTGAGGAATGGTTGGTGAGTTTGCTTGTTGGTGGTGGTTGGATAGAGCTTGCAGAGATGGCTAAATTGACTCCTTTGATTAGAGAAAGAACAATTATCTACTTTTATGCTGACTGTAAATCCCCTATTGCAGGGGTCCCCAACCCCCAGTCAGTGGACCAGTACCAGTCCATGGCATGCCAGCAATTGGGCCGTGCAAACAAGCCAAGCCCTATTGGTAGAATGCAAGCAGCATGCAAAACCACATCCCCTCCGGTCCATGAAAAAATCTTTCTCCATGAAACCCGTTCCTGGTGTTTAAAAGGTTGCAGGCCACTGTGCTATTGCATGAAACAAAAAAAATTACACTTATGGATTGTGGGTTAGGGGAAAAAATTGGATAATAGAAAAAAGTGAGTTTTCATTGTAATTATAGACATAATTTTGTAATCATATTGGCTGCATATCTTTTTTGTTTTCTATACTACAGTATTAGCTTGTGTTAGTTTTATTTAAAGTTTTAATAAAATTTATATTAAAAAAAGAAAGAAAGAAAAGAGAGAGAAAAGTCAATGTTTATTTCAGAGAAACATAGAGCTGTAAGAGTCTATTTAGATAATCCTGCTCAGTGTAGAAATCTCAGTTGAAACATCCTAGACAGATTACTGTCCTGCCTCCATAAAATAACTCCAGTGAAGAAAAGTCTACCACTTCTCTGGTTTTATTGGTTCCAGTCAAACTGCTGATCATACTATCACAGCCTGTTTTCCTGTAAGCTAAATTCATCATTCCATAACCTGGACTTTGGAACATGAGATGCCAGATTTTGACTATCTACTACAGCAGGTGAAATCATTTAGGTACAGTTCTCTTCTTAAAATTATTAACTGATTAATTGTTCAGTGGAACAACTTCCCTCCAGAAGTTGTGAATGCTCCAACACTGGGAGTTTTAAAGAAGAGATTGGACAACTTTTTGTCTTGAAATGGTATAGATTTTCCTGCCTGAGCAGGAGGTTGGATTAGAAGACCCCCTAGGTCCCTTCCAATTCTGCTATTCTGTTATTTTCTTAAGTAATCCTTGTCTTATGACCACAATTAGAACCAGAATTTCTGTTGCTAAGCAAGGTAGTTGTTGAGTCAGTCAATTCAATTTTACAACCTTTTTGCCATGGTTCTTAAATTAATCAACTGCAGTGGTTAAGTGAATCATGTGGTCGCTAAACAAATCTGGCTTCCCCATCAATTTTGCTTGTCAGAAACCAGCGGAGAAGGT
>JANHFO010002316.1:47871-64680 GCA_032468095.1 Pareas carinatus | reverse complement strand
ATTTTCAAAGAAATGAAACTCTTCATTTGAAGGAAGTCCATTTGTTTATGTCTACAATTTCTATATTGCTTAGTTCTAACAAGACTCTGGCTGGTTTAAAAATGAAACAAAAATGCAAAAAAAATTAAAAGAAAAAATAACCAATTTCCCCAAAACCCAATAACAGGATGTGGTTGAAGAAAATACAACATATTTTCCTTCAGCACCTTCAAAGGAAAAAAGAGAGAAGATTCTTAGTCTCATTTAATTGCATACATCAGTTGATGAAGCTTTTGTCACTATGGCTTAATGATATGGAAAGAGAAATAAATTGTCATTTTAACCTGGGTAGACAACAGCAGGAAGTCTAGATTTCAGTATAGCTTAGGGCGAGATGCATACATTGGAAGTCTTTGGCAACCTCCCAATTATAACAAATCATGTCAGAATTCTTCTGAATAATTGGCACAACAGAATAGATAAACACATATTCTGGTTAAATACACAGGTTGTTTTTATAGGATTTATTCTTTCATAGTTGACTGAACCATAATTCACACAATTTAATTTTCTCAGTCCATGCAACACACTGAAACCTAAACTAGCTAAACATACTATGTTTGTTCAACCAATAAGGTAAAAATGTGGTTGGCTTGATAGCATCTCAGAGGGCTGTATCACCTTTATCCACTGGAATAAATTCTGGAAAATGGGGTCCTGCATGTGATCTAGGAAAGACGAGAGTGCCCAAAGATTCTATAATAACACATGTACAATTATTTAATTATCCAAGTATTGCTTAAGAAATACAGACAGCACATTTGACTTAACCTTCTACTTCAATTTTTCCAACCAGGATCTATCTAAATATGTTGCACTGAAGTGTTCCTTGTTCTTATGGTCTGGTTCACAGGACTAGGGAAGTTATAATCACATAAAGAAAGAGAACATAAGGTGTGCAACAGCTAATGAACTCATATAGCCATTAATTTTTTTTGAGTTGGCAGTATATATGTTGTAAATACTAGTGAATGTCTTTATTTAAAAAAACTGAGATGAGTTATTGTAGTAGGATATAGGATATAAGAAGTGCCAAAGAACATCTCACCTATGTTTGCTTTCATCTGGAAGAGAGATTAGGGGGAACTTAAATTGTTTACATACCAGCATAGTATTGCAGCTATGAAAGTTCATAGACAGAAGCAAATAGGAAATATTTCCAGAAACAAAATCTCCATGGTCTTCATATTATAGCCTGAAACAGCAGCCCAGAGATTGCTCAGAGCTAGCTCTTTTGCTGCCCCTGCATCTGAAGGCATCTTTGTCTTTGTCTTTTTGCAACAAGGGTGGAGAAGTTACAATTTGTGGGTGATATGTAGCTCATAGTCTCCTGTCCAGCGGCATTTGTGTAGACAAGGGGTCAAAATCTCAAGACGGGGCTGCAATTACATGACCAAAACCCTGCATATTAAAAAGAAGACAGGGTTCAATCAAATGAAAGTGGCTGCCATCTTGACATTTTAACCACCCTCCTTTCTCATTCTTCACACCTACTCTGAATTTAGTTTAGAAAATTGTTTTAATCACATGAAGGACTTTTTTCTTCTACCATCAAGATGTGAGAATTTAAGCACATGCACAATTTTCAAGGCACAACAGCTAGAGAGGAGAAGATTAATAAACTGCCAGACCCCGAAAACAGTGAGGCCATTGTAACAATGAGATTGTTGCATTTTTTTTGTTTTGATTTTTAAGGGTGCCATTTGTTTTAAGAAGACTTTTCTAGCTTTGGGCAGCATGGAAAGAGAAAAGAACTGTCAATAAACTAGAATGTAGCTTTGGTCCTATTTTTTTCTTCACTTGCTTGATCCACCATTGCAAACAACTCTTGGAAGACTGTTCTTAATATAAGCTTATCTTGAGCTGAAAAATGTCTCCACATTTTCTTCATATATACTGATTGCGTAATTAGATCAGTTTCATCAAGTCAGTTTCAACTCTTAGTGATTACACAGAAAGACCTTCCCAAAGATAATCTGTTTCCAATCTATCCCTTTAGATTTTCAGCCCTAATACATAGACCAGACCAAGAAATAAACTCCAAAGGAAGACTAAAACTACAGTTGTTCAGATTAGTCATAATAGCAGAATCTTGAAAATCCGATTGTGTTGTACCTCCACACCCTTTTACCTGAGTGAATTAGGAAGATGTCTGGCCAATGAGGGCTAAAATATCTTTCACCCACCCCATCACCCTGGCAAAAGATCTTGCATGTGTCTGTCAAGGTCATCTTCCTTTCTCTCTATAGATCTCCAATAGCACATCTACCATTGTAACTGAGTCCATCCACTTTGCTGATGGTTGTCTTCTTCTTTTTAATCTCACCATTCTCAGCATCATGGACTTCTCAAGGGAAATAGCTTTTAACATAATATGTCTAGAATATGGTAATTTGAGACTAGACATTTGTTCCTTGAGTGAGAACTCTGGATGGATTTGTTATATGGTCCATTCGTTTGTTGGCTTGACTATTTATGGCATTCTGAAGAGTCTTCTCCAAGACCAAAGTTCAAAGGTTCAATACTCTTTTTATTCTGTATCTTCAAAGTTTGACTTTCACGTGTATGAAGTATCACAGGAAAAGACATTGCTTTTGTGATTTTGATCACTGTAAACACAGACATGACACAACATTTGAATATATTTTCTTTCTTTACTGTATTACAAATGCTAATCTGCAGTTGTAAGCACTACATGTCAGACCAAACCAAGAAATAAACTTCAAAGAAGAATAAAGACTACTTTTACTTAGATTAGCTATAGTAACATAATCTTGCAGTCTGATTTTGGTCCTCCTTTTTTCTTTTACAACCATGCAAACCAGGGAAATGTCTATCTGAGTTGTCCCAGCATTATTTTACTAAAATATGATATTCAAGATATTGTGCAATAATTTGCACACTTGGCTAAGTCTCTTTTCTTGACTATTGATATATAGACATGACCTCTTCTTAGCTATTGGCAACTGTGTGATTCTCCAAACTTGCTGTCATAGTTTGAGTAGAACCTTAACTGCTTCTTTTTCTGTTCCTTGTTATATTTCTACAGATATGTCATCTATTCCTGCAGTCTTCCAACTTCATAATTACCAGAATGGTGAAATACTAGTACTTTTTATAATACTAGAAGTAAATAGGAAATATATGCAAAATACATCTCTACTGTAGAAAGTTTCAGCATACTTCTTTCATCTTGGTTTGATATTCTTGAAATCAGCTACTATCTGCCCATTGGCATCCTCTATGATACCAATACCATTTCAAGTTTGGTATCTTCTGATTTTGGAGATCTTCTAGAAGATTGACCTCATGTTTGATGCCTTTACAGATGTTGTAATACTGTTGTTGTTGGGGTTTTTTGTCTCATCTAACAGCTCTCTGAAATTCTTTATTCTTTCTGAGATCTTTGTCATTCTTGGATTTGACTTCTCATTTCTACTTGGCTATTTCCACCATCTGTCCTGACATTCAGTTTTCTGTTCTCTTCTGTTTCTGGGTCTTTGGCAGCATCTTTTTTAATATTCATCTTTAATAGCTTCTTGGATTACATTGTGCAATTTTTCCAGTTCCCACAGAGGTTCGGAACAGATAAGGAGATGCTCAGGATTGTATCATGTAAACCAGGTTAACTTTGTTCATCAGTTCTAGATTGATTTGGAATTACACGAACAGTTCACAAACTGCTTCACAATAAGCTCCTTGATATGTCCTTGCTGTTTAGTTCCCCAGCTTCCTTGTACCATTAATATAGTGAAAATGATTTCTATGTGATATATCCAGTGATGTCCATGTACACACACATGTTTTTTAAAGAACATTTAGTGATAAAGGAATCATTGGGTTAACAAAAACTGATTGGTTGCTCCCTTGCTTCATATGTTTCCCAGGCATATAATCCAACCACTGTACATTTTAATTCTTATAATTTTTAGCTGTGGCATTACAGTCTTCAACCACAAGCAGCACATCTCCCAAATTAGACTCCACTTAATTAAGGTACAGGTCATTCAAAACCTTTTGGTAAATAATAGGATTTTGTCTGCAAGTCTACATATAATTGCCTGCATTTCACCAATTTGAAGGAACATGCAGTACACTTATACTTATTCATAATACTCCTATGACGTCACAGATTTATTTACAGATGTACATCACTTCTTGGCACAGATGTCCCTATGATTTACGGCAAAGTAGGGGTTGAAAATACACAATTAAAGCACTACAGAGAACCCTCTCCATCCTGTTGAAGAGCTGGTATCCTCTTCTGAGTAAGCAACCTGGGAGCCAGACAACCAACCAGAAAATTTCAAGGAGCTCTGGGTTCCTCAGTCTTATCACATTTCTCAACAGTTTGCTAAACAGCAAAGACGTGCAAAGAAAAACAAAGCATATAAAACATATGCAATACTAGTATGAAGCTTGTGCATGTAACATCAGAAGGGGGAACAATGGTTTGTTATCCACTTTTTTCTTGGCAGCTTTTAAAATTAGGGTTGTAAAGACCTTTCATGAAGAATGCAAACTTGGCTCAAAGCAGCTTCATTTTGAAATGGAAGAGTCTGACAGCATGCCAAAATTTAATAATGTTTCATCAGGCCTCAGCAAGACACATTTGCTACATTAATGCCAAACAATGCTCACAGCTCTGTTTCTGATCTCATTGTGAGGTTCAGCTGCAGGAGTTTCAACACTTTGAATGCTGTCTTCCCTCCATTACCACAGTGCCATCTCTCTCTACCACCCACCCTCTCTATCAGTAAAAATTAAGCTCAAGCACATGACCAAACACTATAATACAGAACAGCATGGCATATGAGAATACACTTGCCCTTTCATTATTAAATAGCTGCCCAAACAAAACATTGTTAGTGCTTCAAGATTCTAAAGCAGAAAATATAAAACTAGCTCTCTATCAGTCCTTATCCAAACAATGAACTAGTGTTCAAACATTCCTCATTTCTTTTGCTTAATATTATAACACAGTATTCTATCAAAATATAACGCAGGTTATAGATAAGATGCTGGGTGTTTAGAATGCCCATGTAATGTTTCTGTAAATTAAACGGGACGGTGTTGTGATCTACTTTGGATGGATATGGATTCAATTAGTTTTGGAATAATAGAATTCAGTGATTCTTTGGCTTAAAGATATTTGAATAGAAAATTAAAAGTGAAGTATAGAATTCTTAGATCAAACAAAAAAAAACACCAATCTCTTGCAACAGACATCTAATTATCCTCTGTTTCTCTCCGATGTCCTTTGCTATGTCTAGCAAGAAGCCCTAATCGATCTTTTATATCAGTATAGAAAAATGAAGGTATATCTTAAAAATAATAATCTTACCCCTCGTTGTGTAATCATTGAAATATGAAGGCAGTATTAATCTTTGCTCGCACTTTTAGACTTTAGAAGATAATTATTAAACTTAAACTGGTGGAAACGACACACATCTGTTGGTATAGGTAATTGGGGTTGGTGTGCCTCATTATTTTAGGACAGATTTTATCACTGGTGGCCCCCTTTTAGCCTTCTTCCTTCCAGCTATCATAACTTTACCATGTGACCTATGAGCTCATGTGAATTTGTTCCTAGTTGTACTGTTGAGATATTATCGATTTTTTAACCCGCTACTTGAGAAGTCAAATTGTTCATTGCTATGTTCATCCAACCTTTAAATGCAGAATGGGACAACTTGCTGTGGCCAACATAAGAGAACCTATTTTAGCATTTAGTGTTTCTAAAGGCATTGTCAGATGCATTTTACAATATCAATAAAGAAAGTGAGCAGGGCATAGGCAACTATGGCCAAGCATTCACTTAATGTCATACAGAAATATCTGCGGCAATAGAAATATCTGTGTTTATGAGGTCATCATGCTACATCAAACAGAATATAAATGTTGGTCAGTAGACCATTTAAAAAAAGATCATCTATCTGCAGATTCACCATTGTTTGCATGGAAGAATGTATGCACATATAAATGAAGGGATACGCAGAAGAGGACAACATTCAGCTGGAATGACTAGCATTTAAAAGAGTCTAGGACAATGATGTCTAACTTTTTGGACACCGAGTGCCCAGACAAATTGCAACTAATGAGTCATGGTTCGTGATGTCATCATGCAACATCGCTACTCTCTTTCTAATCATGTGCATGGCCCCGTGATATCATTAGCTGGCGTTGCTATTCTTTTCTGACCATGCTCAGCTCTGAGGCAATGCTGGGGAGACTTAGCTCGCATGCCAGCAGAGAGAGCTCTGCGTGCCCAGTGCAACATGCGTGCCATAGATTCGCCATCACTGGTCTAGGACAACTTGCTGCTGCCAACTCACCCTGGCTATTTTTGATGTATATCCTTTGCTCAGACGCTCAAAGGCTAAGATGAATCTGTACATCTCACCTTGAAAAAAGGCAGCAGACTTTAGGTCATCCCTTATTTTGAGAATGTATATAATTGGGGGGGCTACCAATAGTTTTGTAGTTTGTCCTAGCAATTAACGTTATCAACCAGATTTATGGTGGAAGCAAAGGAGGCAAATGAAATTCATTTGTTTTAAAGCTATTTTGAATCCTTCTTGTAATTTCTCAGAAGTGTTCTCTTGTAGCTTGTTATATTTGCCTTATTTTCACGGAACTTAGAATTTTACATTGAATTGATCTTGGTGGAGTTTCTAAGCTTACTTTAGAGCCAAGAATGATGAAAGTTTCTTCTTCTAGAATTGATGGCATTACACCAGTTTTGAGCATCCCAAAATCTCCCTGGTTGTCTATACTACCCAATCTGGTCAGAAAAAGGAAATGATTGCCGTAGAATGTCTTCCCTTGGGATTTAACTGAAATATAAGAATGTAGCTAGGCTGAACATTGCTGGATAATTGATAATGAAAATACCACTTAATTTTATCTTGAATTGATCTTGGTGGAGTTTCTAAGCTAACTTTAGAGCTGAAAGTGATGGAAGTTTCTTCTTCTAGAATTGTTAGTATTACACCTTTTTTTACCCACCCCAAAATCTCCCTGGTTGTCAATACTTCCCAATCTGGTCAGAAAAATGAAAGGCTTACTTTAGAATGTCTTCCCTTGAGATATAACCGAAATATAAAAATGTAGTGAGGCTGTATATTGTTGGATAATTGATATGAAAATACCTCTTAATTAACACCACATAATTAAATAAGTGCAAGCTCCATGCAGAGACATTTTTCTGAAATCCTTTTCTTCTCTGAAAGATTTTCTAAAGCAAATTTTCCTTCCTCAAATTGAATGTAAACTGTTAAAGGTAAAGTGCTAAAAAATTTCTCTGTGAGGCAACTCTCTATTGACTGTAAATCTCCCAAAGAATTTTGGTAGATTATATACTGTATAATATAAATGAATAAAAACAATTCAAAAGATGTCAGGAACTTTGTTTTCCAAATATGTGAGAACTACTCATTAGTTTAGTTTCATCATTTAAAATCTTACTGCCTTCTAGAGAAATATTAGCTTTCCGATCTCACCCAGACATAGTAAAAATTACCGTCTGGAGACATGGCATGGCTTCTGGGAAAAACTATTGCACACATTAATCCTTTCGATATAATCCAATGACAGTTAAGAAGTCTGTTAATACAGAAATACAAGCTGTTCACAACTTCTTTACAACTTGTTCCATGTTGTAAATTCTTATGTGTCTCATAATAATCTGAAAGTAATTCATGTAATCCAAAGCGGGGCATAGAACTAAATGAGAAACAGTACCTCTCTCTCTCTCTCTCTTTTTTTTGAAAGATCTTTATTTTGAAATTTTTTAACAATCATGACAAGGTAAATTCATACAATTGCAAACAAAAGAGCATCAAAGATCTCTAACATCTTAGTTTCTTTTTCTTTATCACCTTGTCCATCTTCTTTACTTCCTTCTCTTGGTCTTCTTGTTTCTTCTTTCCCTCCATCATTCTTCTCTTCTTACTTTTTCTTTCATTCTTATTTTACCACCAATCAATTTCTTTTCAATTTAATTTTATGTACATTTGTCCTAATACCCTATTTTTTCTTATTTACTATATTTTCTTTTAGTATTACCTTTCAAACTACTTTTCATACCTTTACATATCTTCCATAATTTATAATTCATAGTTTCCTAATTTCCCCCATAATACCAAAAACCAATAGCTTAAATTCTTACATCTAAAGTTTACATCTAAAGACATTTGGTTTGGGAGCAGGCATACCCAGTTTTAGTGTTTACTTCAATTATACAAATATAAATTTATAACCAAACCAATAACTTAAGTTCTCATCATTTTACATCTGACAATATTTAGTTAAATACAAGCATACCAAATTTCTTAATTGGTTTCCGGCCTCAAATATAGGTACTCTCTTATTCCCTTTCTCTTCCATTTTTCCTTCTTCTTTTTCTTCCTTCTTCCTCTTACATTCTCACATCCTTTTCCTCTTTCTCTTTCCTCTCCCTTTCTTTCTACTTTCCCTAGCTTCTTATTTCTCCTTCCCAATCTCCATCCACTCTTCTTCTCCACATTCCAATTCCTTTTCTCTTTCTGTTTTATTTCTCTCAACTGCCTACTTTCTTTCTATAAACTTTCCTTCCCCTTCTCTTCTTCATCTCTCAATTTATCTTTCTTTCTCTTACTTTCCAATTTTCTTCTCTCCTATTTCTCTTCCTCAACTTTCCTTTTTCTCTTTTCTTCCTATTCTTCTACTCCCATACTTAGTTCCTTATTTAAGTCCGTCCCTAAAAATATACCAGTTTAGATTATTTTTTCTGCTTTTTTCTGTTTTTTTGTTTATGTTTCTGAAAAAAATATTTTAAAAATCTTTGCAAAAAGAGTTTTTTGTTTGTTTGTTTGGTTTTTGTTTGTTTCTGAAAAAAATTTAAAAATTCTTTGGAAAAAAAATGCCAGTTTGTTGTTTTTCAATTTTATATAATTCACTTCTATCCATTCATTTCCAATTCTGCTGTTCCAATTTACTTAAACTGTTATATTTTCCTCAAATTCTTAACCATTTTAAAATCTAATTATACAACACAACTTAAAATTATTCTATACCAGAAGTTTATATTTTCAATTTTTATAGCATTACATCAATCAATAATTCCTTAATTTCTTTTTCCCTTTTACCTTTTTTATACCCTGCCATCTTTGTTTTTTCTTTAACTTGCCTTCCCAATTTCCTTCTTATATTTATTGCTATTTGGTTTCATTTAGTTCTTCTTCTTCCAGGGATTTTCTATATTATTTCTTATTATATATACTGAATATATCTAAACATTTTCCTTATTCTTTTCACTATGCATATGTAAGTATTTCCCTTTTCTGACACCTCAGCCTATTAATTAGTATTCTTAAAACACCATGTATCATCTTAAACCATATATCATCTTAAATCATCATCAATCTACCTATTTTCCCATCCTATTCTATTTTCTTTAAAAATCATTCATAGTTGTTTTAATCTCTTTAAATCATAACCAAATCTCATACCAGCCATTTTTCCATAACCATTTCTTCCCAATAATTATCCCTTTCTAATTTTGATCTACCCTATCTCTTTACACATGAATAAACCTCTTACATACATCTTTATTATCCCTTGGAAAAATAAATCTCTTTCATACGCTTTTACCCTTTGCAGACTTCCATTTTCTCATTTTTCTTTCCAAACCTTTCTCTCTTTCTAGTCCTCTCCTTTTCTTTTCCCTGTCTTCTTCCCTTTTTCCCCCATCTTCTTTTGGACTTTTGTTCTTCTAATATCCTCCTATACATTTGTACTTCTCCTTCTATCCTTCTTTTGGGCTATCCTTCTTTTGGGCTATCCTTTTACCACTTCTTTCTTCTCCTCATTCCATGAAAAAAACCTCTTTTCCCTACTCTCCTAAGCGCTATCCATCCTCTAGCCTTTCTTTTCTTTACTATTTTCCATGTTCTGTCTAACTTGAGGACCCAGATTGTTGGGGGCAATATGCTGACTGCGTAAACCGCTTAGAGGATGCTTCTAAAGCACTGTTAAGTGGTATATAAGTCTAAATAATAAGTAAATAATTAATAAACTTTAACTTTGCTAATTTTGTTTTCTTTTTACACAGTTTGTCTTTCATTTCTATCTCCCTCTCTTCCCTCTATCTAATTCTTTCCATTAGAACTAACATTTCCCCCAACGGTTTTATATGTTTCCCCAACAGCTTTCAGCTTGTCTTTCTTCTTGTTGTGCTGATTCCATTTTTACTCAGATCTTTTTTTTCTCTTCTTCCTCTTTTTTATTTATCCACTGTCCACATCATTGCTGTAAGTCCAAATTAGTTTTACTTGTCCATCATTTCCACAATGTTCCAAATTTTCAATTGTTTACAATCCCCTGTACCAATTAGGTTCCAATTAAGTTCATTATTCAATTCAATATTTTAGTCCAGCGTCTCATCTGCTTTTTTTTAAACAGTTGTTGTAGTTCCAATTTTCAACAAATCAAATCAAAGGGGTAATTTCCAAAATTAGAGCTATCAATGTCTATGGTTTAAATCCATTTTTTTTATTACCAACTTCTTCCTAATATCTTTTTTTCCAAATTGCTGGTTCACCGCTTTGCATAGAATTTTTGAGGGCCTTCAGCTTCCGGTTGCCTGAAGGAGTGAAACAAAACCAATGACTTCATTGAGTTCCTTCACTTCTTCAGGCAACTGGAACCTGTTGTAAGTTCATAGTGAGTTCACAGTGTTACAAACTGTGTGCTATTTCCACACAGGCTTAAACCTATAAAACTAATTACAGAATAGTTATAAATGTTTACTTTGTGGATATTCACTTAATACGATGTTTTGCTTCCTTTCAGTCTGCATTGACAGTTCTTCTGCCTATATTCACAACAAGCCTAACAAGGTCAATGAAAGGCCAGGAGATTGTGTATGAAAATATGTGCTAAGCAACTTTGTTCTGTTTTTCCTTTGTTTCCTTGTGTGCCAATAAAACATAACACTTTCATTTAGTCTTAGTATTATTTTACAGTTTTAATAAATTTCTCCAATCAGTGGGTGGGGCATTCACAACTCACTGCTGCCCAGATGACTAGCACTGAGCAATGGCCAGCTGGCTGTCCCATCAACCAATTGATGATGAGCACCATTGGCCATCAATCCCAAGCTTCTGATTGGGCCCTGGGTTGCCCACAGTCAGTCTCTACTCAACTGACCATCTACCAAATATTCCGAAATCCTTCCCTTCAAGATACCCTTGAAGCAGTTCACCATCATTTATGATAAAATTAGCCAGAACAAGAGAGAGGTGAAGCTGGTTCTAACCTCTTCTCGCCCAGCTTCACATTTTAAACATTTTTCCTACAATCTGAAACTGATAACATTACATGATATAGATAATAGGCAGAGAGAAACAAAACTGGAGCGAAGCAACTGCTGGAGAATTTTATCAGTAAAGATGTATGCAAACAATTTCAAACTGCTACATTAGCCTAGCAGTTCCTCTCAGAAATTTCTACTTCCACATCCCCTTTCAGCTAGCATTGGCAAATTCAAAGCACAACCTTCAGGGTGACTGGACAAGCTTGGAATTTGACACTGGAACTGAGTGTGGATCCATTGACTGGCTGAGTCTCCGGCCTCCCCCCCACTACACAAACTAAACCTGCACATCCATCTTTTTCTCTCTACCTGTGTCCATGACATTAATATTGTGACATTTGCACAAAGAAGAATGCTTAAATGTTTATTTTTAATTTTAGGCTTATGCAAAACACAATATTGCAAGGGATGGCTAGGTACTACTAAAGCTACCTGACATCTATTGGGTTTAATGATGTTTCAGAGTTAGGCAATTTTTCTTGCTAAAGCTTTAGCATGAATCTCTATCAGATGTGGTCATGGGTTAGGTAGATGGTGTGGGAACACCATTTTGAGGTAGGTATTGCTATCCATCTATAGCTGTCTACCTGTAATTTGACGTTTTGATCAAAGATAGCTTTCAATCAATAACAGTTGGTGCAGGATCTGCGGGTACATGCACATGAAGTAACCCCATTAATCCAAATTAATGCGATAATATCTTGTTGACCAAGTATCAGCACCAATTAGACAGCACTTTAAAAGACATGCTGCTATTCTTTTCTCAACAATGAAATATATAAATCAGGAAGAAAAGCAAAAAACATCAGACTAAAGGAGACAACCACTTCCAGATTGGCCAGAAAGTCTCAAAGATAAAGATCCAGCAGGAAAATGATGGTGATAGGGATATGTTTTTTTGTTTTGCTGACTCTATTCTTCCTGAGACATCTCTGGACTCGAAGACATTTGCCTCCCGGTCCTTTGGCTCTGCCTGTCATTGGGACCTTGTGGGCTTTCGGATTTTGGCTTCGTGAAGACTATTTCCATAAGGTATTGATTATTTTAAATCATTCTGATTCTAAATTTTTATTCTAAATAATCCTCCATAGTTTTCTTTGCACCATAACTATAAACAAACATATTAACATAGCAAAATATTCCTGCATGGTAAGGAATTTAATGAAACAAGTGATAGTGTTGACCCTTGATTAATTAGTTTCCTTATCATGCCAGAATTTTAACGCCAAGACCTTCTCACCAAATCTTTCACAGAGCAAGAAGCTGAATTATTAGAAGGCAAATTCTAGAGTTCAATCTTACAGAAATGCCTTTTAATAATGGAATGAATTCACCAGAGAGAGGGTTGGTTTCCCCTTCACTCTGCTCAAAAAAGGCTAGACACCCCTCTTTTGAAGATGCTTTATGTTGTATTCCTGCAATAAACAATTGGTGGAACTTGGTAGTTTAAGTGGTTCTCTCTAATTCTGCAATTCTGTGTTGATTTCAAAAACTTTCTGGATCTGAGTTATGAAGAGTAATACCTGCTTTAGACAATGTAGCTGGTTGGAGAAGGAAACAATAGAACAGGTTTGTTTGTACAGAGACTTCATACTGCATGGAAGATACTGGTGGTTCTTCATAATTTTAGCCATTGTCTATCCACTGTAGGATGAAGGTCATTTCTATATCTTTCCAACCAACACAATCCTGAGCTTCCTTTTGTCAATTGGGCTCACAATACTTGCTGACATCATTGATCCATCTTGTTTCAAGTCTCTTTTTTCAATTGGAATCCATTCTATGACTGTCTTGGTCCACCTGCCATCAGTTCTTCTTACTCTGTGACAAGCCCATTTCTATTGCAATTCTTTTACTCTCTTGATAATATTGTATACTTTTGTTTGTTCTCTTATCCATGTGCAAGTCTTTCTATCTTGTCTTGTAATGCCAAGCATATATCTTTTCATGGCTCTTTGTGCCACTCGTAGCTTTTATATCGATGATGAGGTTGGTGTCCATGCTTCATCAGCATATGTTGGAGCAGGTAGCACACACTGATGGAAAATATTCTCTTCAGACATAGGTGGAGGTTATTCCTGAAAATTACACTTAACTTCCTGAATACTTGCCAACCACATTTAATATGCTGTTCAATTTACTTTTTGGTATCACCTTCCATTGAGATCTGTTGGCCAAGGTATATGTAGTGGTCTGCTACATCTAGTTCTCCAGATACAAAAAAATATTTCTGTGGAGAATTTATTAAAGATAATCTGGCTCTTTTTCAGGTTTCTTTTTAAGCCAAATTGTTCTTGTGCTTTGTGTGGCTCTTGTCTGTGTCTTTGTAGCTCTTCTGGATCTTGTGAGAAGAGAAGAACATCCTCTGAAAATCTTAAGTGAATTAATTAGGCATGATTGATTTTTATTCCATCTTTTGTCCAGTCTAGTTTGTGAAATACTTCTTCAAGGCAGGCTGATAAATGAATAGATGATATTTGTCATACACCTTTGTCCTATGTTGATTTCCACTTTAAGTTCACTAGGTCAAATCTGAATACCCAAGCAAAATTGATCACATCATGTCAGGTGATAAAACCATATTCTGCAATTGTACTGTCTATTGTATTGTCATCGGTTGTTTTAACATTGGAAGCTACCATAGAATGGTACAATCTAAAGTGAAGATAAACTGTTGAGAAGAATGTATGAAAATGGTAAAGATACCGTGAAAAAAATAGTGATAAGCTTTTAGAGGAGAATAGTGATTTTGAGATTAATCTCTCAAATTGCTTTGCTCTATTGCAAGACTTGGAAGTGAAGAGAATTCTTTATTGGACAAGTGTGATTGAATACACAAGAAATTTGTCTCCAACGCATAGGCTCTCAATGTATATATGAGCTACAAGTGATAAGTTATGATCATAATCATAAAATACATTTATCATGTCATAAGAGACACAGTGATAGACATAGAACAGTCATAGAATACTAAATAAACAATCAAAAAGTCATACTAGGATCCTGAATAAAACAACTACTATAAATTATAAGATATAAGCAACAAAATTAATTGTCATACAAAATAAGAAAATTGGTATTAGGAAAGATGATAAGGATAATAGTAATACAGCCCTACTTGGTAGTTTGACAGTGTTGTGGAACTTAGTGGTTTAGCAGAGTGATGGCATCATGGGGGAAACTGTCCTTGTGCCTCAGTTGTTTTGGCATGCAATGCTCTATTGGAGGGAAGAAGTTGAAATAGTTTATGGCCAGGATGTGAGGGGGTCTGTAGTTCGTTTCTCAGTCCTCTTTCTGGCTCATGCAGTGTACAGATCTTCAATGGAAGGCAGGTTGGTAGCAATTGTTTTTTCTGCGAGTCTAATTATCCATTGAAGTATGTGTCTGTCTTGTTTGGTTGCAGTGCCAAACCAAACAATTATAGAGGTACAAATAATAGACTCAACAATTCCTTTATTAGCAGCTCCTTGGGCAGTCTGAACTTTCTGAGTTGGCGCTGGAAGAACATTCTATGTTGTATTTTTTTAATGATATTTTTTATGTTAGGTGACCATTTTAAATCTTGAGATATTATAGAACCTGGAAACTTGAAGGTCTCTACTACTGATACTGGTTGCAAGAGGAGGTAGAATGGAAGGGCTTCTCCTAAAATTGACTATCATTTCTACAATTTTGAGTGTGTTCAGTTCAAGATTGATTCAGCTGCACCACAAGCCTAGTTGTTCAATTTCCCATCTGTATGCAGATTCATTGTTGTTTCAAATGAGATCAATCACAGCAGACCAATCACAAGAGATGAACATTATGGACCAAAAATTGGAGGTTATAAAATCCAATTTGACTACCTCTCCACTTTTTGGCATGTTCTTCAGCAACAGGTCTTTTAGCAATGTAAGATATGCAACTCCTTAGAATTCAGAATTAGTTATCAAGAAACTAGGTCTAAATGCTCTTGCCATTGACTATTTAAAAGCTAACCCCATCTCCTGCACTGCTGCGTATCCAGCTCCCTCCTTCGCCATCTTGTGCTAATGATTTTATTTTATCTACTTTGCTACCTTATAATTGATGATTTAATGTTTTTATGCTGTGCCCAGAGATGATATGAGCAACAAATAAATTTCATAATAAATATAAATATCAATAAAGAAAGAAAAAGTCAGAATGTAGTGGCTGAGTTCTGTAGAATTATTTTGGGATGCTAGAATAATACACCAAGGTCAGAATTTTATCCTCCACGAAACACCAAAAGGCTTTTACTTAAACTAATGTATCTCTGAGCATCAGTTACACAGAGAGGAACAAAAATGGGAGAAACAAACAGGGTATTTTTGTATATAAGTTTTATTATTTTTATATATAGACGAAAAACAATGTGCTTACATATTTCCATCAGCATCAGCCCGCTGGACATACATTTCAAATTTCTTTCATCAGTACTTATCATGTTCATTAATATTATTTCACACCTACTCCCTCCATCTCTTTTCCAACCAGTTATCCAGTCCACTTTCTTAAAACTTTCAATTAATTTCAGATTAATAATTTAAAACATCTTAAATCATTTAACTAATATTATATTTATATAGTATCCCTCCAAAATCTCAATTTTACCTCCTTAATCAATCTTTCAATTTTGGCTAATGGTCATTTGGGATCCTATCTTAATTTACTGGTAGAATTTTAGAATTAAAACTACCTTTATTTAACATAATTTATCTATCCAGTTTTTTTATCTTCCATATTTAAATTCTTTTTAAACATCCTAAGCCTTGTAATAGTTACTAATCTTACAAAACCTCCTACTAGAATCAGTGTATAATAAAACATTTATCAATAACACATTCTCAAAATTCTTAGTCGTTACAAACATAACAATTTTCAATTATATATAGATTCATGTTTTTTAAGCTGATATCTTAAATCAAACAATAAAATTCTAAAACTTACATTCCATTCTTTTGAAATATTTAACTTGAACCTACTCAGTATCAAGAAAATTAAAAAAAGAAAAAAAGAAAAATTCTCTTCGGTATAACATTTTAATTCATATACTTAATCATTAACTAGAATGAAGTTTTATATTCCATATTCAATTCTTCATATTCTCCTCATTTAAAGTATTCAACTTTATTTATTTATTTATTTTATTTAGTCAAGCATGTATGAGAAAAACAAGTATAAGTAAGAACATAGTATATAAACATATAGGTATAAACCGGTATAAGCATACACATAATAAATGAGTACAAATAAATGGGGACAGTAGGACAAGGACGATAGGCACGCTGGTACACTTATGCATGTCCCCTTTATAGACCTCTCAGAAATGGAGTGAGGTCCACTGTAGACAGTTTAAGTTTAAATTTTGAGGGGTTTGAGGATGTAACAACATCATCACCTAGTGAGTTCCA
>JANHFO010002316.1:29963-40146 GCA_032468095.1 Pareas carinatus | reverse complement strand
GGCTGTTCACCGCCCTGAGTCCCTTCGGGGAAAAGGGCGGTATACAAATTTAATTAAATAAATAAAATAAATAAATAGTAAAACGGGCATTTGCTAAACCCAATATAAAACGTAGCAAATAGTCTTTCTAAAAATATGTCAACCACAGCAGTATTTTCATTTCTAGTTTACATAGTTCACATGACAAATAGTAGCCGTATAGAATTCAAACTGATCTCTCAATAATCCAGGAAGCCAGTTATTTGGGAAGAGGTGGGAAAGTCTTGGCCCAGGTATAGTCTTCAAAGGAAGATATATCAAAAGCCTCCCTGCTCAATTCTTTGTGAGCGTTCTGAAACTGGAATGCAAGTCTCAAAGCTAAATTATGCTTTAGTTTTAGACCCAAGACATGGAGCCTCAACACCCTTCTCTGCATGATAGCATCTCTATCCTTCTGGTGATCCCACTTTAATCCTTTGTCTACATTCATTCGAACAGATCTGAAAAGAATCTTTTTAGAGCCTGTTCCAACCCACTTCTCAAACAACTGTGTATTACAGTGTAAATAATAAAGGCACTTTTGGAATGACAGTTTCATTTTAAGATCTTATCCTCAACCATTTCATAGTCTCTATTGGCGTCTTCCCTGATGGTATATGCTAAATGGAGAAAGATTCTTCCGTGGTTCTCCGTCATCTTTCAGGTTTAGTGAAAAGTGATCACAGGGAGGAGAACCTGCAGACTCAGAGAGCTTTTCCTGCTAAACGGCACAGTTTAGATATACCTCTTTGGAGCCACCGAAATCTGGCAACAAAATAAGAATAATCTGAATAACATTGTTCCAAGAGTCAATTTATAATGTCAAGCCTTATATTGAAGATACTCATCTTTGTTGTCCTTTATAAAAGCCTCTAAAATAAGGAAGGGGGAAAAAACCCCAAAGAAATCATAAACTAGCCAACTCACTGGGAGTGACAAGCTCTAACTTTTTATGTTGCACGGGCTACTCAAGCTCCTTTTTCCAGAGCCAATGGTGTGCTTTCCTCCAGGTCATTTTAGCCTCTAACTGCACATTTTGCAAACATCCCCGTAAATGTGAAGACAACTTGTCTTCCTAAGTCTGAAGAAATCTGCCAGCCGCTCCGGTCTGAATATACTGCTCCCTCTTAAAATCTGCTGCCAAATCAGCTTAACGCGGAAGTTCCATGCATAGTTTATTCAGCATGAGGTGTGACCCTAGATCCCTATCTCATCGCTCCCCAAACAAGTCAGAGATCAACTGACAGAAATATAGCAAATATTCCATGTCTGTTTCATTGCTGATTGTGGCTTGTTACAAGGAACATTCCTAGGCATCACTTAGAATATTAGTTTCAAATCAAAACCCATGAGAACTAATGGATAGCATTGGGCTTCAGAGTATAATGACTATAGTCTAGATATCCTGTTGTTTCACTGGCAACTACCACTGACATCTTAAGAGGAAAGTTGTGTGCTATGTAGACCACAGGCAACTGAGCAGTGACTGACGAGCTTATCTTTATAGCCAGGTGTCCTGATGCCAAGCCACAGTTGCTGGCGAATTGTCAGGAAATCCGTTCTCTAGACATCTGTTGTCTAAACTTCAAAGTGCAACATCCCCCAACAGATACCAGCTATGAAAAACTACACCATTACAGTAACTGATGTTTATTTTGATATGGAAAGTATTTTGAGAGCCTTTTTCAGCTTTAAAAGCCAGGAAGCAAGCAATATCTTCATACAATTAAGCAACTTGTTATACATCTACTTTGATACATTACAAGGGCAGCTATGACGTTATCACATACTTGGTTCTCATGTGCCATATATTGTGTGAATGTATGGATGAATCAATGTATTATGAAAAATTGAGTGCAGGAAATTCACTCAAAGTATGCCATAAAGCAAAGAGATTGGCCTGAAATATGTCATCTTTTGCAGCATATAGAAAAATAAGAGAAGATTTCTAAAAACTCACAACAGGAGCTTGTCCTGAAAGTGAGAGTCTATTCTCATGACAAAAGTTGATTGTCAAACAACAGTTTCCATGTGAAATGAATGGGAATTGTAGTACTTTGAAGCCATGGGAAACAACTAGTTTTTCCTATCTCAGTTCTTCTGGACCTCAATTTTAGTCCAGTCTTCTAGATTTTGAACTGCATAGATATGCATCTACATAGATATGTGAGAGAAGGATAGGGTGTCTTGGTTTAGAAAGTGAACAGTAATAGTTGTACTCCTGCATTTGTTTATAGTATCTGGATAAATAAGAATAAGTAACCTTGGAGAAAATTATCTATGTGGTCGCTTAGAGTTGACTATGACATGATGGCAGATAATCAATATGAGAGTACAGACAGGGAATCTTATCTGTCATGAATGAAGGTAAATATACGTGCTCCAGGATAATGTTGGAAGATCCAATCTGGGTTGGTCACTGGGACCAGAGATTTATTCTTTGGAGCTTTAGGACTTGTGCTGGAGCCCATCTTCTGGGAAATTTTCTCTACTGAAATGTGTGCTTTGGGCTACTCTATGCTCATATTTATGTCATCTTCCTATTATTTGATCAGTGTGTTGGTGGCCTGTGATTGGTTCTTGTTTTGTTGTGCTGCCAAGTCCTCATCTCCTAAATATCTGATAAGCTGGTAGTAAACCAGCACTCCTGTTGACTGACAAAGAATCTGTTTCTCGGGCTTCAATCATTTTCTTGGCTTACAATCTAATCTGTCACTATGAATCTACCTGACTACTCAAAGCATCAGGACAGGCCCTAGAGAAGATCCCTCTGTTGCTCGAAGTTCTACCATCTAGGATACAGGAAAAGGAAATTTCTTGCAAAGCTCCCAGGCTATGGAATTCCCCTCCATACACAAGGGACAAGCATTTGGCCCTCACTCTCCAATTATTTAAAGAAGATGATACACTCTTATCCTCTGCCAAGCTTTTAAATTTATCCCAGTGTTAACTTCAATTCTATTTTAATTGTACTGTTTTTGTTTATATTTTTTTAAACATTTAATCGCCTTGACTATTGAAAAAACAGAAAGGTTGAGTAGAAATTTGATAAAATGAATGCAAATATTTTGTAGATGCTTCTGACATCAACTCATTAGCAAAGCTAGGAATGCCAATAGTAAGGGATGGTGGGAGTTGACCAAATATTCAGAAGGGCACCATGTTGTTTGCCACCTAGATATAGGACTGCTCAGACACTACTTTTAATGTAATGCTTACAGCCTGTCATGAAATAGAGATCAGATATCTGTCAGCAGGCCTAGCTTGTTCCAACAGGTATTCAAAGTCATCTCCTTCTTTGCAGCACTTACTTACACTGGATCTTATACTTGTTTCCTTAGTTTTCCTAAGTTACTTTGTATATATCATTTCAGAAAGTCAGCCAGATAGAGGGCTGACAAGTGTGCATTACGCTTGTCTTAATAATCTGCCTTATTTCCATCTATTACATAAACCAACAGTTTGGTGACAGAACGAATGCTTCAAAAGGATGAAACAGTTTTCAAACTCTTTACAGCAAGGTTAGATGGGGTGTGGGGAACAGTCTAAACAATGCTTGTAACCTACAATACAATTGGATAGCGGTGAAAGACTGAGAAGTTGGATAAATAAAGCAAGTCCAGGAAAATAGCAGAAGAAAAGAAAAAGTAGACTTGTAACCAAGCATTGAATGAGAATATTATGCAAGTA
Organism: Pareas carinatus; assembly: GCA_032468095.1. Taxonomy (NCBI): domain Eukaryota; kingdom Metazoa; phylum Chordata; class Lepidosauria; order Squamata; family Pareidae; genus Pareas; species Pareas carinatus. The sequence goes on along the minus strand of JANHFO010002316.1, from coordinate 36,438 downwards.
ACTGGCTTTTGGGCAAAAGAACCTCCCCCCCCCCTCCTCCAGCAGGCTGCAGAGAAGAGAAGAGTGAAATAACAAGAAAAAGAGAAAGAAAAAGATCAGATTTGCCTGCTCCACCAGGAATCAAGCTCAACTGGTAGGGACATATTTCTGTCAGAAGCATCACTTGCAGCACTTGCCATCTACAACAAATTGTCCCAAAGGGGATGTAATTTTTCACAGGAAATAAAAAAGAAAGAACAAGCCTCCACTCCAAAAGATCACCTTACAATGGCATCTCCAAACTTAGATTCCTCTAGATTACTTGGCTGGGAATTATTGGGGTTGTAGTCCAAAGACTAGTTCAATTTCCTTGCAAGGTAGAATGATACTGAAAGGAACTTGAAGCTGTGAGTCTCCCAGCTCATACCCTGAATAAGGGAGAATGCTGCTCCAACCCCGCCCCCTTCCTCCGTTTTCTATCATCTGCTGTAAGGCTTTCTGCTGATATGCTATAACTCCATTGCTCTCAGACTGAATTGAGCATTTATTCCCTTCCCTTCCACTAACAAAGAGAATTAGCCATGGGGGAAAAAAACTGGCACAAAGGAAGATTATTAGATCAGCTAGAGGAAGTGTGCATTCAAGGCAAGACAAGTCAAACCCCTTCTGCCAAAGACCACACCCGCTTCTCTTCTCGGCACAGATGCTTTTGATCCAGCAAGGAGGTCTTCCTCCCCTGGCTCCCCCAGATGAAACTTTGCCCTAGAAAACTCCAAGCTAGCACCCTTAAAGACAGCAGAGCCAGCAAGCGTCTTCGGACAAGGGAGGCGGGAAAAAAACCCAAGAGAGCAAAGTAGACACTCAAATCTCCAAGGGGAGAAGCAGCCCAGTCTGCCAAAATACAGAAATACAAGATTTAGCAGGTGTCTCCCTTCACCCCCCTTTTTTGGGGGGGGGAAGGGACAGGACCGGGACTCGATGCTGCTTTCTTAGCAATGTTCCACCAATGGCACAAAGAGGAAGCTGACAAAGGAATCTCCTCCCTTTGTAGCATGTTACAGACCCTTGCATGGTTAGGATGATCCTTGGATGCTACATTTGGCACCTAGCAAAAAAAAAAATAGCAGAACCATGAAATACAGCATGGATTCAGGGCATGTTTCTACCCATACCTACAACATTCAAATTAACGAGGGGAAGGCCAGCTCTGTAATGCCCTTACCATACAACTAGCCCCTTCCCCCATCTGTATGGAAACAAAGGGAGCTGCTGTATTGTGGAGAATATATCGGAGCTAAAGTTACAGGAAATCAGGCGTGGGGGCATCTCCTCTCCAAATCTTCCTCCTGTCAATGCAATACCTCACACTGGCTTTCCAGGAGTTAGAAGACTGTGAAAGGAACACCCCGTCATTATCATTACTGTTATTCCACGAGGAACAGTCCTCCTGCATACGACATATTCAAAATCCGACCCGATCCATCAGCACTGCACTCGAAACGCGATCCAAATCCGCTTGCGTTGATTTGGAAGCACACCGTTCCGACCCATTTTCTTAGCATTGGCACGCCTAGTTGCGAATCCTTTAAACAAAGGCAGGTTTTGAAACGCCGCAACTGAAACAGCTGTCAGGTCTCTCCACCACTGGCGCTCCGGAGAGGTCCTGCTTTGTTTTGTTTCGTTTTTTGCTACCTACAAACAGGAAGTTCTTCCCCCGGTGAATTAAGGTGATTTTCCCCCTTGCTTTTCTAACTCCTGAAAGTTAACGTTAGCGGCAGCTGGGCGCAAAGCTGCTAAGTTGGCCAAAGAAAACCAAGACAAGGCAATTCCGATTCTATCACCTGTCCCCTCCTTGTTTTGGGGGACCCCCCCCCTTCGGAATAAGCATATTCACGATTCAAGATTGACACCTTTCCGGGGGACGATGGGCCAGGATGGCCGAAGACAATGGGACTTGTAGTTCCACAACTCCGGAGAACGCCGCTTCGGAGAGGGCGCCAATTCTTTCCCTATTTACACCCGGCTCCTGGGGACCACGGGAAGCCAACCCCACCCCCTGCAAAGTAATGGGACCGGGGAGACCCAGGTAAGCAGACGGAAACGTTCAAGTTTGGGAAAGTCGAAAGGATCCGCACCCAGCGAGCAAAAGAAACGAAAATCCAACTTACAGCCTCAAAACATGTCCCGCCCGCAGGAAGGGGTTGCTTGCGCAGCCGGGAGGGCAAAACCAGGAGAAAGAGTCACGCTCCGTGCACCGCCAGTGAGACCAGCCAGGCTGTGAGTCACATTTTGTGGGTCCCCCAAAGCCCCAGCTCCAGAAACGGACAAGCTGAAGTCCAGCACCTCGGAGCAGCCAGCGCGCTTCCCATAAGCAAAAGGAGGGCGGGCTTAATCCCGCCCCCATATTATCATATACTATCCTCCTGGGTGTGTGTGTGGGGGGAGCGAGGAACCACCCCCACTTCGCCCCCACCCCCGGCGGCTATACTGCCGGTCGCCCACACGCTGCGCCGATTACTTGGCGAAGCGACGCCTGCCGGAAGCCGGTGGCTCTACGGGGCACAGACCGGGCATCGGCCAGTCGATTTCGTTGGGGAGAAAGGGCCTGGCCCCACGGTTTACCGGCGTCTACTCTTGCTGGCTAAGGAGAGTAGGCGAGGCATTGCACTGACGTCCACCCACGAAGATGTGAAAAGGAGGCTGGGTGGAAAGACGAGGCTTCTTCGTAACTTCTTCGACCAGATCTTGGAGTTTTCTGCTGGCAGAAATAAAACGGGTTTGTGACTTGAGGGCGTTGTTGGGTCTGCCAGATCTGGCTTGACTTTTTGAGATCAGCGAAGTTCGGCTGCCTGCTACTTATTCCTCTCCCCCCCCCCCTCTGGAAGAACCCCAAATGAATCATGGATATGTGGCATGCAGTATTGTTTGCTTCCTATCACAACTCTGTACCCTGAGCACTGGGAAAGGGAGATCACATCAGCTGGTTTTGCATGATATACAGAATTTATTTTTAGCGATTTCTTCTGTTCTCTTTTGCAGGATTTTTTTTCCCTCGGAAAAAGTACTTTTTTGTGTGAACTGGTTTGTTAGCTGCCCACAAGTATATTTTCAAGCTGGGCAGCCATGTACATTTTGTTCAGTAAATAAATACTGTACTTAAATTACAAATTAAAATCACATTTAGGCTTGCATGTTCTGGAAAGGCATATCTAATAAAGTAAGTCCTGGCTTCTTTCTTTGTCTTGGGGGCCCATGAGATTGGTTGGTTTATTCATCACAATCATTTATATTCTCCTTTTCAGAATTAACCCTCCCCAATATGCAATAGAAGAAATATTACAACCTACTTCTAGCATCCTTCCCATAGAACAGTTGGAAATAATGGGTGGGTGGCAATGGGAAGATCTTCACTTGACATATTCCTCCTTCAGAGATGCTTACTGTAGGATTGGAGATGGTGACGCAGGGAAGAGATTCTGATAGTGAAATAGACTCATCTGCAGGCATTGGTGCTGTACTTATCTCTTACTCTTCCTTTTCTCCCTCTAGTAAAAAAGCACCCTGTGGCTAGTTCAGGTAACCCACAAAACTAAAAGGTAGTTGACTATTTTGTGGCTTAGTGTATTGTCAAACCTAGCTGGTGTGGTTAGTTTTTTTGTGTAAATCCAAGCCGTCTGGTTAATTCAGTAGACCAGAGTTCAGTTAGTGCCTTAAAAAGGATAGGAGCTTCTTCAGAACTCATGGCCTACCCTCAAAGGGTGACTGTGTACCCATTTGGCAGATAGAGAAACCGAGGCTGGTGTCTGAACCAAGGAGTGCAGATTTGATGTTTGAATTTAATCTAATAGGTGCAGATCAAAGTGCTATTTAATTTGTTTATTTTATTTTATATATGTCCCAACTGTATTATTTTTATAAATAACTCAAGATGACAAACATACCAATACTCCTTCCCCCTTCCCTGATTACTCACAATAATGACCTTCTGCTGTGAGTGGGATATGAGGGAGTGACAAGCAGGTCTGATGCCTAAGGTGGGACTACAACTCATAGTCTCCCTGTTTCTAACATGATGCCTTAACTACTAGACCAGACTGTCTCTTTCTATATATATAGGCAGCTTGATTCTTTTAAACTGAGGCTTCTGTGACTCACACCAAATTTAATGTTGTTTAAGTGATAAAAACCCTCCCATAGACAAGCTGAATTGTTATTTTCGCTTACCTGAGAAGAAACCTCTCTGAACTTTCTTCTGACCAGATGATGAATGTGCTGTCAAGTAATTTGTCAAGTTCACAGTGGATAGGATGCCATGTTTTAAAATGAGAGATTCCTATATCTGCTCTTGGCTTTCCAGGAGTATGAATTTCACGGCGCCTGCAACTCTGAATTTTTAAGTGTAAAAACCAATGGGTATAAGGTGAGCTGAACTGAGATGAATGTGCTGTGCATCCCATCAAAAAGCAATTAGTCTCCAGAGAAGCCAGCAATCCATTGTTCCTCCCCAAACCTTTAAGGATGGTAGAAATTATTTTTCATGTGAAAAATAGCTCTAAATCATGAGTAATTTGTTGGCGTTTCATTACTGGAAGCTTTCAGGAAGAGACTGGACAGTCACTTGTTAGAAATGGTGTAGAATATTTATGATTTCAGATTATCAGGTTGTGGACAAAGAAATATATGAGCAAGAAGGAAAATTTTCTTTGTGTTGCAGCATTTGGTCTACAAATAAAGGAATGTGTCTATGAAGCACAGCCACTGTCTTTTTCAAAAGGGATTAATTAAAGGACAGACAGGTTTATTTATTGAATGAACTAGAGTGGTAATGACAGCTAAATCACATTGTAGGCCAAATTCCTGTCAAACATCTCCAGCTATTGTGGTTATGTTGCAAGCAGCAACATTGTAGATAAAACCCTGCTCTACTTCGTATGTAAGCCAGATGAGGCTACCTGGCTAATTTGAATTGCTATGGTAGCCAGCTCTTTAGAAGCCCCCAATATTTTAAGAAATATTATCACTGTATGGAAAATGTGTAATCTATTTGTAGTGCATAACATTATTCACAGGCATATCTTAACAGTTACCAAACATATACTGTAGAAGATGCATTGTTTATAAATTTCATGATGAGGCACACTGGCTTTAATAAAACAACTCCAGACACTAACCTTAATAAATGAGATGGATCTAAAACACTGCAGGCCCATAAAATTAATTAATCTGCCTGTTTTGTTCAGAGGCATTGTAATAAATTCATCCAAAACTCATGCATGTCAGAGAATCACTTATAAACCAAAACATCTTGACAGAAAAATGTTTGAACTTCTGATGAATGATTTCCTAGATATTGGTATCAAAAATTGGGCAATCATGAGAAAGAGCTGTGTTAGGCTGTTCTAGCAAAACCAGCAGACCTTAAAAAAAGAAAGTAATTGGTTGTATTATAAGTCAGAATTCCTTACTTCAGAAAAGTAAAGTGATCATCTAAATAGTTCACACAGGAAATGAAGGTTTCTTCTGTTTCAATGTCTCAACGTTTCAAGCTATGCAAAAGATTATTATGAGTATTTGACATCCCTATTCAATGCATGACACCAATGAAAAGAAAATCCAGGCAAATCAATAAGATCCAGCCAGGTTGGAATGAATTCTATCCATCTAATACTTGTTAGTGACAATAAATAACGTAAAGTTGACTAGATTATCTATTTCAAACATATTACAATAAATAATAATTCATTACATTCATATGCCACCTGACTTTCATTGACTCTGGCACATAAGAATCAAATAAATTATAATAAACTCAATCAAAGATAAATGATGGCAACTATAATGAAGTGTGGAGTATCAGTCTTCCTTGTCAAAGGTCTGAGTGAACACCAGCTCTTTATGGCTCTTCTAAACAATAGCAGAACTTGGAAGAAATCTTACGGTAGGGCATATGCATGGCACACACTTTAAAGATGATTTGTTTCTGTTTTAATTTTTTGTGATATTTTCCAAATCCAACTTTCTCAAATGGAACACAGTTTGTTAAGCTGCACTTGTTGATGTACAGATTTATGAAGCAATGGAGGCTAAAGTGGGCTTCTAATGGTCAAGGTGCTGGATTTGGACCAAGAAAAATCAAGATCATGTTAGGGTTATATAGGTAACTCCACAGTAACCCTACAGGTTGGTTTACAAATTGCATGGCCAGCTGAAGCAAGCTGAGCCACACCTATCCAAATTGGCCCAGGACTCAGAGCATATAAACCAGCAGGGCTTAAGTCATTCTTTTCTTGCTTTGGTGATCCCTGCTGTGTGGCATACGTCTTTGATCTTAGTTCCTGGCTTGCTGTGTTTTTCCTGGCCAACTTTGTTGGCGAAGATATTGGAAAAACACCTGGCTAGCCTGGTTAGTAGAGGGACTCCTTGACTATGGTATTTTGACCTGGACTGTTGACTTTGTTTCTGGACTGTGACTGTTTTGAGTAAAAAGCTTTTGCAT
>JANHFO010002315.1:123227-143474 GCA_032468095.1 Pareas carinatus | reverse complement strand
AGGAGGAGGAGGAGGAGGAGGAGGAGGAGGAGGAGGAGGAGGAGGAGACGGGAAGGAAGAAGAAGAAGGACAAGAAGATAAGAAGAGGGTGTGAGGTAAGTTAGAAGGTATGAGGAAGGAAAGATGGCTGGCTAGATATAAAGTAAATTGGATATAAAGAAGCCAGAGGGAAGAAAGAAAAGGAGGGAGAGATTGTAGGAGAGAGAAGGAAAATAAGAAAGAAGGAGAAAAAATCAGAGGAGGGAAACGAAGGAGAGAAGGATAAGGAATCAAAGACAAATAAATAATGAATTAGGATATATAGAAATTGTGGATTTAACATGGGAGTTAAACAGAAAAAAACAGATAAGTGGATTATAAATGATATATGTATAATTTGTCAATATGGTATATGTTGAATGTAAATTTGTTGGATTAGGTTCTTTTCTTCCTTGTTATACCTCTTCTGAGTTTGCTGATGGTGTGTCGTAATATGAAAACAATAAAAAAATTAAAAAAACAAGCCACTGGACTATGGCAAAGACTAAAAATATGCATTAAAAATAAGAACAAAGGATATCTAACTTCTGACTACCTTCAAGGCAGCATGAACACTGACTGGTTGATGTCCTCAACCAGCTTCAGATTTTTAAAAATGTATACATGGTGGGATAGTGGCACCATGGATTTCAACATAAAGCACAAATATATGGGCTGTCAGTGTGGAAAGCCTGTGAGAAACTATTCCTCTATCAAAAGGTATGGCAAAGCTACTGTACCTTCTTTTCTGGATCACAGACAATGCCTGAATAGACACAAGTACATTCCTATAAGCTTCTGTGAATGAAGCAGGGTGACAACACAATTAAATTCTTGTCTGGGAGCACCCTCGCTTGTTTGCAGAGTTTTAATTCAGGCTGTATCAATTGTGGCTCTTTTTCCCTGCAGGTCCATCTATTTTTTCTCCAGCCCAATGGAGAAAGTACTGGAAAAGAATCCGAATTGATGTACTCTTGATCCTCACTAGTATCTGTCTCCTCCTTAGCATCATCGTCGTCTCAAGTGAGTGAGCCCCAAAAACTAGTGAAGAAAACCCCATGGACATCCCAGCTCCACGAGATGAAATCAGTGAGGGAGGGCAATGACATTCAAAGGAAAAGAAACATTAGTTGTGCTTAAAGATATAAAGCCCTGTTGGTGAATCTATGGAATGCGTTCCAGAGGTGGCACTCAGAGCCGTCTCTATGAGCATGTGCACCTTTGCCCCAGAAGGCCAGAGGAACGCATGGGTGGGGTGCTCCCCTCGCCCTCTCCATGCGCGCTGGGAGCCAAGCGGCCAGTGGGGCAGAGCTGGGCAGTGTGAGAAGCCCTGTAGCCCAGCTGAGCAGCACTAAACAGTCCAATCAGCTGTTCAGCGCAGGCAGAAGCCCCCAGAACCTCAGCTGACTGGCGCAAATCATGAGCTGACAGAACAGCATGATTTGTGCCAAAGGGGGCTGCCAGGAAGGAAGGAGAAGGAGGGGAGAGCAGAAGGGAGAGTGAGGAGGAGACGTGGGGAGCAGAGCAGAGCAGAGCAGAGTAGAGCAACAGGAGAGCGGAGAGGCTGTGATCTCACCTCTGGATCAGGTTGGTGCTCATTACTGGACATAAATCAATGACTACTTATATGCAACAAATGTTGAATCTAGGTTCTGAACGTAAGCATTTGGTAAAAGCTGCAACAATATCAAAACGACACACCTAATATCACCTGCCCTTTTCTGTGGACATCCATGGTTCTCATGCATTAAATGTCCTTGCATTAATGGCTTTTTGCCTCAGAAAGTGAGATAAAAATTAAGAGATATAACTTAAAAAGAATCAAATCTGTGTCTCCACTTATTTCTTCTGAACTGTAAATGCTGCTGCTGCTGCTACTGCTGCTGCTTGTAGCTACTTGTCACAGTCTTTTACTTTGACACAGGGGACTATTTTTACTACCTACAGAACTCCTTGCCAAAATAAAAGTTCAAATTCTCTATCACTGCCACCCCCAAATTCAAACATCAGGTTTCACAGTAAGACAGATAGAGTTAAACAATGTATAATTATAAACAAATGCAGGGTATTTCTGCATAGTAGAACTGAGATTTGAACCTGATTTACCAAAAATAAATTATAGTCTTCCTGTTTGCAATACTATAAAGCCTGATCATTCTGTTTTATTATTTTATTTGTTTCTAACAAAAGACCCCCCCAAACAACATTTTTTTTTACTTCAAACGCAGTAGGCTTACATTTTTTTAAAAAAAAATTTCTCCCCCTTCTTTCTTTCTTTTTTCTTTGCTGTATGGGAATCTATTTGGAATTTTCATATCATAAAGGCCCATAGCAAATACTCTGCTCTTTTTTGTTTTGTTTTGTTAAAAAAGGAAAAAAGTACTTTCTAAGAAGAAGTATGACTTCTATTACAAGTTCATCTCAGATTTTAAAAAACCTTTGTTTGGATCATCTTATGTTTGTGAACAGCTGTTTTCAGCTTTGAATTATATCAAATCTGACACCAGAAACAGACTAACAAATGACCCGAGTGCTGTATATGTTGCTCTCAAACTTACAAAGTATGAGCCCAGGTTAGACAAATTATCAGCATGCATACAACAGCAAAAATCACATTAATTATTTAAAAACATGCCAAATGCAAACTTTTACCTTTCAATAAAAAGTTGTTTGCATCATTGAAAGCTCGCCAATGGTGGTGGGAGGGTGCAGGGGGTCGCTGATGGCTGCAGGTGGGGCAATGGCCACAGGGGGATGCAGAGGAGTGCTGACGGCCATGCGGGGGAGTTAAATTGCCATGTTGGCACTTTGAGATAAATAAGTGGGTTTTAGGTTGCAGTTTGGGCACTCAGTCTCTAAAAGGTTCACCATCACTGATATAAGGGATAGAATCAGCAAGCTGTGGGAGAAGTGAGTATTAATGTATGGACCCAGTACCTATGGATGGCTTTCTCGGATTGTTCTTTTACCAACTGGTTTTGATCTATGGCAATCCAAGTGCTGAGACATGAGCTGGCAAAAATAGCCATCATGCAAAATCACCCAGATTACTCTCAAGCACGGGACCTTTACTCTGGCTCCTGCAGACACAGAAGCATCATCCAACTACAGTGTAAGAATACAGTAGAGTTTATGAAATTATATTTTTCCTTTTCCTTCCAGATACTTCAATACTTCCAGAACTGAGGTCGTTAAATTTGAGCTCCACAAAAGACGATTGTGATGCTTCCCCAGCACCATTCAATTTCAGAGAACTAGAGACTAATTTTATAACCAAACTCAAAAGCTTAGAACAACAATTTGATGAGAAAAGAAAAATCGGGCTGCAGAAAATGGAAGTACAGCTACTCAGAATAGAAAGAAAATTAGATAGACTACAAAATAGCACAGGTAAATATTAAAAACAAATCAACATATCATCAGAAAAAGCAATAAGAGACCAGAATTCATAAACAAAAGCCTCCACTCAACATGTGCTTGAAGAACAAAGTAATAAGGAAGCTTCAGACTTAAGTTATAGCAAACCTAATGTCACATTTCCACAGAAGAATCTTTTTGACTGAGGTTCAGACAGTCAGCTAAGACCAAACCAAACATATTACAATATGGTTTAGTGTAATGTGTGAACCCAACCAATATCAGGTCATATTATTTCTCTGAGAATTAAATACTTTTTACAGCCCGATGCAATGTACAATATATAATGATACAATTAGTCGTACCAAGTAGCTTTCATTGCTCTACTTCTACATAGGGCAGGAGAATTAGGCTAGTCTACTTTTCATTCATAAACACACCATCTCATTGTTTTTAAAAATATCAGTGATTTAGTTCATATACATTATGGGGTTTCCACTATCAGAATTCTCTCTATGGAGCTCAGATTCCGCCATTGGTCCCTCCATGTCCCATTTCATTGTTTGTTTGCCCATATGTTTGGAATGGCCTTTCCTCATGTTAACCAAAGCTTCATTAACTGAAGCATCTAGTTTTGCATGCTATATGAATCCAGCCATTAGATCCTATTCACAAATAATTTTAAAGTGAATCAAGCCTTTGTAGAAGATATACAGTAAACCCAGCTTCAATGTGCTGTCAAATTCGATGAGCATGAATTTATAAGATTCACTCTTCTGAACAGTAGCACAATGGCCTTGGAAATATCTACAGGTCTTATGTCAGAGCTCTGAACTTCAAAGAGAGAAGAGGGAAAGCAGAAAAGCAGCTGTAGGAGAATTGCATTTGATAGAGCAAATGAAGTTTACAGTGCTAGATATCAAAATCCTTCCACGATCTGTGTTATGTCATCCACCTTTGGTCCAAGTAACAAACCAGAAGTGGAAAGCAATGGAAGAATTAATGATGAGAAGAGCTACAAATGCTAAATCTTTCACCCGCCCGGGATGCAGCATCCAACACTGGAACACCCTGTTGGTGAAGTCCTATTGAATTATCATTTGGATTTTTTGTACATGCATTAAAATGATTAGAATTTAAAGTATGTCTCTTTTAAGCATGATGACCAATGAAATTTAGCTGTAATCAGGGAGCACTCAGAATGAAAAGGAAACTATTCGTAATCTGATTCAGCATTTTACATAGGTTACATAGAAGGAGATTATTTAACCTCTGTTTTAGCCAGGTTGAAGAGAGTTCTCTGGGAGAGCTCCAAGGCACACCTATCATGTTGAAATATACATGTGTTGTTAAGGAAGATTTCAGGCTGCTGGCTGCAGACTCAAAGGCTAGAAATGAATGCATGTTAAATGGAAAAACCACTGCCCTTCCCCACAGTGTTCTCCTTGCTGTCCCTCTGGAAAAAGGTGACTGTCACATCTTGGATAGCTGGAAAGAATCCTGCCCCCAAAAACATACCCTAAAATGGGTTTCACATTTTGTTTTCTTTTTATATAAATGGCTAGATTGTGTCATCTCACAAGGAGAGATCATTAGTCCCATATACTCTACAATATTCAGCTAAAGGGTGGCACAATTGGAATTGTTCCACTTCTTAATTTTTATCTTTTAATTGCCAAAAAGACAAGCAAGATTGGGAGTTCTTTGTCTCTATCACACTCAAGGTAACACGGTGGAGTCCAGATGAGGTACCTTCTGGGATTTAGATAATAGCAGTGAAACCACTGGTGCTTTATTCCAAAACAGAAGACATGACCAGAATATGAAGAGTAGAGAAGCTAACTATCACTTCCTTTTCCTTCTTCAAGAATACATGTGAGCTGGGAATTAACCTCTTTTAGTGTCACTTCTGCTTTACCAAGAAAAATAAGAATAAAGTAAAGGTCTTTTCACTTTCATTACAGTAAGTATAAACAATTTTAGTAATTGATCACTTCCTCTTCAAATGTAACAAATAATCTCTTCTTCCCATGTCCCATCTCTTATCTACAAACATTCTTAAAGAAGCTTATTTCAATCATGGTATCAGCAATTAAATACATTAAAAGTTACTACCGGTAGGAATATCTATTTATCCTTGATCGGATAAATCAATTTTATTTTCCTCCCTTTTACTTCTAACCAATCTTAATCTTTAGTCCATTCAAACAATATCATAACATTTTATTTCTTTTCATTTCTTGCTTGTCGCTTCTCATGAGATTATTCAAATCCAATATAGAAAAATTATTCTGGTCATTCTCTATTGTTGGTATATCCCTTTTAATTATTAAAATATCAGGGAATTTCTTTTGTATGTCAAGAGTAACATCCTTTTCTTTTTTCATGCATTCTTGTAGCCAGTTGTAAATTCACTTTCAACTCAGTCTCTCTCTTGTCAAGTAAAAGCTGTTCCTCTTTCAAAATATTTTTTAGATAGAGTCGATCCATAGAGGCAGACATCACTGTTGACATTGTTAATATTAATTTCTGACTCAATATTTTAAAATAGCCAATATTTCCAGTGTTAGAATAATTTGTGCCATTCTGTAACTACTAGTCAAGTTTATATTCCTCTCTTTTAATTGCAAACTTTAGTCCCTTCTAGTGTCCAATTTTTTTTAAAAAAAATCTTATTTAAAAAAAATTCAAAACAAAAGCAATTTTCCATGTGAAGAATTCTTTATAGTTAATTCTAAATTAATTTCAAAATCTTAATTCAAATTTATCTAGGCCCTTAGTTTATTTGTAACTTTTTAAACTCAAAGTTTTAATCAACTATTTGCTGTTTATTTAAAAAAAAGTTTGTAGTTAAAATTTCCTTTCATCAAAGGCTGAAGGCAGTCTCATTTAGTATTTTCAGACTTGTCACTCCAAAAAGTTCTAATAGATGAAAAGTAGTTAATAAGCAGTTTATAAATGTGATTAGAAAAGGAAGAATGAAAATTTTAGTGCTCTTTTTAAAGCAATGACCAAGATTTGAGCAAAATGACTGTTTCCTCATCTCTCAGTGCTTTAAAACCTTTTGCAAACTGCTGCCTTGCAGTTTCCTTGCAAGGATCACCTGTTTGGAATACTTGTGGTCCTCTCCTTTTTTCAGACAGGTACGAAGTGTTGATCTACTCACCAGCTCTTCATTCCTCTACCCTGTTACCAGCTCTGCTTTTTATTAACTGTCTTCAGTCAACTATTTTTTTTCTTCCAAGAGTTTCTGCCCCCATTTTAAAAACAATTCTTATGTACAACTTTCCTGTTTCAGATATTTTATGGCAGAGATTACAGACAAATGCTTACTACTTCCCTGAGACTGAAGAAAATTGGGAGATGGCAAGAAGAAAATGTGCTGATCGTGATTCTCACCTGATCATTCTTAATACCAAGAAAGAGCAGGTAAACTGTTCATATTCCTGCAAGGAATAGCTTTGTTCTTTCCTTGTACACCTTCTTTGTAGTACAACTTCCTCATCTTAACCTTTTCTCACTGCCTGCTTCCTGTTCAGAATCTGAAAAAGGAAAACAAGTATCAGCACTTTAGTTAAAAGTAACTATTACTTAAAAATTTGGCTTTGTATTATGCTTGTATATAAATACATACCAGTAAAAATGTTACTAAGGCTATTTTCATTTAGGCAGGAATTTCATACATCAGGACTAATACTGTTTTGTTCTTGCTTCTCTTAGATCAATGCTAGTTGTGCTCCTATAAACACAATGAATCATAAACTAGCTAACTACATTTTAGCTTCATGCATTGTGAAAATCAGTTTGGGTTGTCAATCTGTATCTTAATATATATTGGATTAACGGAATCAAATGTGCTGGATCTGCTTAATCGCCACGTGATTCACTTAACTGCAGTGATTTGCTTAGCCATCATAGGGAAAAAAAGGTCATGAAATTGGGCATGTCTCTCAGTTAACAGCTACCTTGCTAATTTGTTGCTAAGCAAAACATTACAGTCCCAATCACGATCATTAAGTGGAGGACTGTCTAATGGCATTTTTCTTGAACAAAAAAATTCTGGGTCCATACAAAAGGCCTATTGGCATTCCCTGAAAATAAAAACAGTTGGCAGCTACAGAGGCTTGTTTAAAACACCTGTTTCACCCACCTAGAAAGACAGCAAGTGTCGGCTACAGCAATATGGAAATTAGTGTGGTTGGAAGAAGCAACTTTTACCTCAAAGAGGTTCTTGTTGTAGAGAAAATAGGAGGAAAAGTCGCTATCGAGACTTTCTCATATTATTCACTTTCAAATTGTACTATAGTTTGTTAATAAATTACATGCCAAGAAATGCTAGATTATGGGATGGTACAAGAGATAGATAGAAAGACTGACAGACTGCAGATTTCACTTAGATGACATTTGAACACAGATGTTTTTTCCTAGGATTTTGTGATTCAGAAGGTAAAACACTCGATCTGGCTTGGCTTAAGTGATATAGAGAAAGAGGGAACTTGGCGTTGGGTCGATGGATCACCACTGGAAAAAGGGTATGTGTGTGTGAGTGTACATATGGATGTTTCTTTTTGTTGCACCCCGTATGACAGAGTTTCTCTTAGGTGGGAGTTGAAGTCCACCTATATTCAAGGGGCCAAGGTTGAAAAACGCTGCCATATGGAAAAATACATGTTGGAGTATCCAACGAAGTCATGGATTCTAGGAATCAACCAGACTGGAAACTTGCTTACTGAGCTATCTGGAATCAAATTTACTCTAAACTTGAGCTCTTTTGCAGACACTGAAGCAAAGAGTATTCATTCAATTATTTACTTTTCTCACACCCAGGGTGATTAACAACAAAAATCAACATTAAACAATAAAAAGCATTGTAATTGTTATACAAACATATAAAAGAATAAACTAAAAGCTGAAAACTAGAAGAAAATTGCCCCTTATCTTAATTAACAGCAGTTTCCAAATTGTTCAGAGATCACAACCTCAATATATCCAGAATATCATGTCTAGTTTATGATGAAAGGATATGGATATGATAAAAGTTGGAAAAGATGTGGACGTGGGTCAATGAAATATCTGACTTATGTAATGAATGAACAGTGGTTAATTCAGGAACATTTAGGAGGAAATTATAGGAACCTTCTCATAATTGATTACACTAATTTGGAATTCTCCTATCTTATCTCATTATGGTGCATTGTAACACCTTCTTTTGCTCTTTTTGGAGGATTGAATTGTCTTTTAAACCTTTTAAACCTGTACTTAATATTATTTTTATTTATCCAAATCTGGACATTTTATGAAATAGAAGATATTTATGGAATTATACATGTTATGGAAAAATAGATAGATGACCTGGAAAAACAAAAGGAAATATTCCTTCAACCAGTATTTAGTTTGCTGATACTATACAATTTATTAATTTTGCTTTTGTGCAATACCATGTACCCAGGCAATATAAAGATTCTAAATAAAGGAAGATAACATTGCAATCAGCAGAATTGAAGAAAAGAATAATGAATTCTGTCCCATTTTCAGGAGTTGGAAAAATGGTGAACCCAATAACGCGAATAATGATGAAGACTGTGCTGTCCTATATAAAGAGGGAAAATGGAATGACATTCACTGTGATGCACGAGTTAGGTTTGTTTGTGAGAAGGAACAGGTCTCTGAGCAATGACTTTTCTTGTATGTGGTAGAGAATTCCCAGTAAAATGCTTATTTTTGTGGGTAATTAAGATCAGCAACACATGCCTTTGTTACCTAGATAATTCTGTCCAAGCAGGACTTTTAGTGATAGCTCATATACAAAGTATACCTTTCATAAAATTTCTTTTCATAAAACCAGCCCTCTGCATGAAACAACTTTGTCACTTATTCACTAAGACTGTTTTCAACATCACCACAACCTTGCTGAAATGCAGGTAGAACAGTTTGGTGGGTGAATATATGAAGTAAAATGGAAATTGTTGTATTCCCTAAAAAAGATATAAAATTTCCTACCCACTTTTTTAAACCCCAGATTATTTTTGCACTTTTCCATATTCCTCCCTAGGCTCTTTTTATTTCAGCTGACAGAGCCATTTGGCAAACCCATTTGGATTCTGTGTCTCCTATAGGTATCTTACTGTTCTGTTCTAAGGAGCATCACCTGTAGATTTTGGTAGGATAATTGCATAAAGAATCCTTTTTAAAAAATGCCAACACCATTGACAATATCTCATTGGAATGGTCCTCCATTTTTGATCCAAGATTAATACTTAAGAATAGAGCAGTGGTGGTGCAGTGGTTAGAATGCAGTATTGCAGGCTAATTCTGCCCATTGCCAGCAGTTCAAACCTGACCTGCTAAAGGTTGACTCAGTCTTCCATCCTTCCGAGGTCTGTAAAATGGAGACCCAGATTGTTGAGGGCAATAGGCTGACTCTGTAAACTGCTTAGAGAGGATCTATAAAAGGCTATTCGGTATACAGGAAGTCCTCATCTTACAACAGTTAATTTAGTGACTGTTCAGTTACAACAGTACCGGAAAAAGTGACTTATGACTGTTTTTCACACTTATGACCGCTGTATTATCCCCATGGTTGCATGATCAACATTCAGATGCTTGATAACTGACTCATATTTATGACAGTCGAAGAGTCCTGGGGTTATGTGATCCCCTTTTGTAGCCTTCTGACAAGCAAAGTCAATTTGAAAGCCAGATTCACATAACAGCTGTGCTACTAACTTAATAACTGCAGTGATTCTCTTTAACAACTGTGGCAAGAAAGGTTGTAAAATGGAGCAAAATGTACTTAACAACACAAATTTTGGGCTCAGTTGTGGTTGCAAGTCGAGGACCACCTACATAATTGTAAGTGCCATTGCTATATTCCTATATTGCTATAAAGGCAACTTTTCTTGAACGTCAAAAAAAAGCTCAAATGGAGGACCATCCCAGAAAGGCAGGAATTTCTGACCTGTTTTTACCGTATTCTTTTCAAATTTAGACTTTAAGATGTGTCAGCAAGCTGCCAGCAACTATATAAAATTGAATCTCAATTGTAAATAATGTTACAGGCTATTGCAAACTACTTGTCCTGCATGGGCAAAAAAGGGGCACTTCCAACTCAAATTGGGCCCTTTGATCCGCAGAGTGTGGCATTTTCTCACGGCGCTCTTCAACAGGACCACACGCAGCATTTTCACCCTGATTTCTCTTGACAGGGCTTTTCTTCAGTGCTGAGAAATGAAATTCAATAAATAATTCACTGGAATTTTAAAAATTGCACTGCGGCGCGGGATTCCTTTATTTCCTCCTCCTCCTCCCACCGTCGGGTAAATCTGCAGGCGCCGGATAGGGCCAAGCGGAACCCCTCCTGGCTGTCGCGAAGCATTCAATGCAAAACTAGACCGACGCCGCACTTCCATCTGCAACCCACGGCCCCTCGGGGGGGGGGGGAGGGAAGGGGGGGGGCTTGATGTGCCAAGGCCGCCAAGGAGTCCTCCGCGCTACCCGGAGCGCTTTAAAGAGGACTCGTCGCCTGGTTCCGCTTCCGGGGAGAGGACGAGGCAAACGGAAGGCAGCCGTAGCTGGGGGGGCGAGTCGTCGGCGATGGGGGCGCATATGGCCCGCCGGTATTTGGGGGACCAGGAGGTGGAGCCCGACCCTGCCGCCTTGCCCACCTTCGACCCCTTCCTCGGCCTCCCCGAGCGCAAGGAACGCGGTGAGCAGGCGCCGGCACCGGTGGCGAAGGAGGGAGGGAGGGAGGAAGGAAGGAAGGTCACCTTCTCGCCCCGCCAGCTCTGGCTGGGCTCGGCGGCCAGGAGCTCGGCGCAGCCTTGGCAAAGGGGAAGCTGGGGGATCCCGGAGGGTGCCGGGCTCTCCTGGCCTTTCGTGTAGCCCCGGCCTTGCCCTCCACCGGCTTCCCTCGGAGTGATCCCCTCTCCCGTTCGTCTCTCCCCACCCCCCACCCCCCGGTTGCCTCTCTCTCCAGCCGGATTGCCCGAAAGAGGGGCACAGGCCGTCCTCAACTGACGACCACAACTGGGCCCCCAAAATTAGGTTGCTAAGTGAGGCATTTGCTAACTTGACGCTCTTTCTTGCCACGTTTGTTAAGAGGAATCACTGCGCTTCTTAAATGAGTGATCTGGTTGTTAAGTGGATCTGGTTTTCCTTTGCTTGTCAGAAGGTCGCAAAAGGGGATCACATGACCCCAGGACACTGTATTGGTCACAAACGTGAGTCAGTTGTCAAGCATCTGAATGTAAATCACGTGATCATGGGGATGCTGCGGCGATCATAAGCCTGGAAAATTGACATAAGTCACTTTTTATTCAGTGTTGTCATAACTTTGAACGGTTACTGAGTGACTGATTTGGATTTTTGGTCAAGAAGCATGAAATGTAGCAACTGGGGTCCAACTGCTCATTCAGCCTACCCTTTCACACAAGGCAAAGTAGGTGAGCGATGCATGGGTTTTTCTGGCTCTCTAGAACAGTGGCCCCCAACCTTTTGAGCACCAGGGACTGGTTCCATGGAGAAAAGTTTTTCCAAGAACTGGAGGGAGCACAGTTTTGCATGCTACCTGCATCTCACCAATGGGGCTTGGCTTGTTTGCACAGTCCAGTTGCTGGCATGCTGTGGACCAGTACCGGTCCAGAGACTCGGGGTTGGGACCCCAGGTTTAGAAGGAGAGCATCGCCTCTTAATTAATGCATTGACAGGAACCTGGCAGATCCCACCTGCAAATTTTGAGAGAGAGAACTCAGTAATATTTTGGGCATCCGCTAGATGTTTACTTTCTTCCTTCTACATTATAAGTATTTTTCACAGCCACACTTGCTTATTTAGTTATGGTAACATCCTCACAAGTTTTTGTACTACTTTGGGCTGAAAGATAATGAGCTTTGTTAGCTTTCATGTGAATATTAGTCATTGTCCATAGTGAAATTGTTTATTAACCTTGGTGCAGATTATTCTTCTGTTAACTGGTTAGAAGCTTCTTGCAGAATTCATATATGCAGCCAGTAATAGGATCATAGTGCAGAATGCACTCAGATTGACTATAGAGTAAGGCAATGGTATACCTGCCTGATATATATTGATATGAGGCTCAAAAGATTTAACCTTGGTTCCCCATTCTGGTATCTTCAAGAATGGCTAAATGTTATGAACAGGATGAGTGTAAATTGAGCTTAGTCCAGCAAACTTCCAGCAGGGGAAAACAGATATAAAATGTTTCAATCCCATCTTCTTACATTTACCCTGCACACAATTCAGGGTAGCTTGCAGCATTTACATTCCTGATACTTAAATATAATAAAAAAGCCTGAAAAATTGAACAGCCAATATGATGTTATCATTAACAATGCTGGAAAAAGCAGACACAGTTTTAAATTCCCCTTAGCTCTAAAGCTCATTGGCTGTCTGGCTAGTCATTAGATCAGAATTTATTGGCCAAGTGTGTACATGCTCTATACCTACATATATACAATAAATAAACTGTGATTACAATCATAAGATACATTCCATTCATAATCATAAAATAGATTCATCTTGTCATGTACATATAAGCTGCAACCGACAAACCGCAATCTAGTTCCCCAATCATTACTTCTGTTGCTGTTCTCTAAATCTTTTCCAATATTTTTGGATTAAGTGTGATACATAAATGGAACATCATATTTGAGGTAGGATCTGATCTGTGGAGAATAAACTGGAACAATTATTTCCTGTGATATTTTGGTGGTGGTGCAACCTGAAATTTTATTTGTCCTTTTTGTAACCGCATCACACTGCTGGCTCATGTTCACTTTGCAACTGGCTACTATTCCAACCATTTTACAAATACTTAGAAGTACTGTCCATCTGTATCTGTTCATCTTTTTCATAAGTGAAATTTTGTATTTGTCTATGTTAAATTTCAGCCCATTACTTTTTGCCATTTGTCTAATCCAGTGATTCTCAAACTGCTCATTTTAGTGATCTGTGGGGTCCTTCAAATGGTCCATCAGAAAATTTTTTAAATGCAATTAAAATCAGTATTTTATTTCCCCCAAAATATGCAACTTACATGCTCGTAAAGTCAAAAATAAAGGGTAGGTATATTGTTTAAATGCTTGGTGCTCTTAATGTCTATTTGAAAGATCGTAGTTATAGAAAGTTTTGTAAAACACTGCTCAAACTCTTCAAGATTTTTAATTATGCTTCTGTTTCCCAGTTTTATATAAGCCCTAATTTCCTTGAACTTTTCTTCCACTTTTTCATCCAAGTCAACAATAAAAACTAACAAGTACATCTTGACAGACTAATTTAATGTTTTCATTGAGTAACTTCTTTAATAGATTGTGGAAGTGATAAAAACATAATACAGTAAAGCACTTAATACCTTATGGCATTCTTATTAGTAAACTGATTAAGCTTGGGCTGAATGGTATTATAACTGAATGATTGCTGATTTCAAAATAATACTCATCAATAATTCCTCATCAGATTGGTGTGTCTGTAAATTTTAATTGAACAGGCTATCTGAAGTAACTTGCTGAACATCCTTTGAAAAACACCTTTTGCAGCATGTTAGAGAATTCCAAATGGGTGATCTTAATAAAGAGCTTCCATTTAGATTTTAATCTCCCCCTTTTCCATCTTTTCCTCCTTCTCTTTTCTCCTACAGTGATGGTAGCAACACATCAACAGATGAATGATGCCCAGATTCCTTACAAATTTCGAGATTATTGTGCCCATCATTACATAATATGGATGAAGTGCAAACGTGACAAATATCCTTTTTCCATCAATGGGTGCAAACATGAGGAGCATGAGTGGAAGTACTGTGAGCATCTGGAGTAAGTCAAAGCTATGCCCTTAATCTGATTTGTTGCTCTATTTTGTCCCTTATTCCTCATTTTGTAAATTAACTGTGTTTCAAGGATTAAAAACTATCCTGGATTAGTACTGCCTCTAAATATCCCTGTAATTCCTTTATGAAATTTAATAAGTCTTGGGGAAAGTAGCATAGGATATTGGGGTGGTATCGAAAGTTACAAACCCTACCATGATGTTGAATAGGGAAGAGAACATGATAGTCAATGAAGTAGTTTTTCCTTAACGTTAATAAGTTTGATTTAATTTTAAAGCACTTTGCCTTGATGGGAGAGACATAATCACCGTAGTCTCCAAGCAAAGTTATGTGCATGAGGGTAAATCATAAATGAATAATTATTCCATTTTCCTCTAGCATGCATAGAGAACTTTAAGAAAAGTATACTACCACACTAAGACCCTGAATGTAGAAGATAAGTCTGGGGAGCAATTCACCTCAGTGATGTCTTATACTCTAAATATAAAGTAAATATGGACTAAAACTATGGTATTCAAGCCAACTAACATGCAGCAGGAAAAGCCTGTTTTAGTAGAGTCCACAGATTTGAACTGATTTAAACTTGTATCCTTTGTGTTAGCTATGTTATGCGCATGAAAGAATTTGAACGAGAACGGCGTTTGCTGGCTCGGAAGAGGCGCATCGAAGAAAAGGCATCAGCAACCATAGAATCCTAATTAGTTTGGCATGCTTCGCCTTCCTCCTCTTAAAAAAAACTTCTGGACTTGATATATTGAAAACAATAAAAACATTATGTCACAGTTGGGTCTCAGATGTTCACTGTGATTTCTTCAATGAAATGAATGAATATACATCTTGGACTTACAGCTAATACATGTTCATAAATGTCAAGGATCTGTAAGTATCTTCTTCTGGGAATTCTAATGCTGCATTACCAATTCTGGCAATTCTAGTTAAGTTGAGATGAAACTGTACCATCTACTTACCTTTATATTTTCTCTGTATTCAGCAACATAAGCATTCAATTTCATTCTGGATGAAGGCAGTTGCTTCTGAATGTTAAGCTTGTACACATTCTGTGTACTTACACCTCTTCATTCACAAGCAAAGTTCCCTTTACAAAAGTTAGAACTTTTGGAAATGATGAATGCTGGAGTCCAAAGGTCCGTAGATTGTGCTATACACACAAGAATTGTTTTTCCTCGTGTGAAATAAAAAATAATATTGGAGTCTAGGCTACAGGTCTGATGACTGTACATCCTGGCTGAATTAGTTTATTATTTATCTAAAACTTTTGTTTCTTTCCAGGAAGAAAACCTTGAAGCAGTTCTAGTAGAATAAATTGTAGTGAGCTATCTCAGTCACAACTGATATACCAGTGTGAGCTGCTGAACATGCCACATGCCAATTGTGCTACAAAGGATAATTATGCCTGTAATGTCAAAGATGAGTACAAAGGCATCTCTATGAATTAGATCTTTCAGGTGAATGCTTTGTCTTTTATCTTGTCTGGACTGAGCATCTATTTTTTGGGCCTCAGCTAGTCCATTTCTATAGCCAGGCACTGACCAGCAATTCCAATGCTTCCCTTTGGTGACAAAGGAAATAAAATATGTGTCATCACTGTATTATGTATTATCCATATACTGTATTGTCCACCTTCAATAATGTGAGAAATAGTATCTTGTAGAACTCATAATATTAGCACCATAGAGTAAGAGGAAATCCTCTAGTGATACTTTCTGGAGATGACCATCCATGAATAAGTGGAACCACTCTAAGGCTATTCCACCTATACCAAGCTTAAGACAACTTCTCCCAGAAGAATACCATCATTGGGGGAATCAGGAGCCATTGAGAATCATGACAGAATCAACATTGTACTATTCCATCTCTCTTGGCAAAAGTCATCCAAAGAGTGAATGAAATAGTTTCGATGCCAAAATCAAATCAAAGTCCCTACTGAATTGACCTGAAAAACCTATTTCATTTGTTTGACTCTAATCAGTTACCACACACATTTAACACTTGGATCAGAAATTAACACTTGGATTAGAAAGAAATTGTCACTAGCTAATAATATTGAGACTTTTTTCTCTAATGAATAGCCTCATTGTAGGTGGATGGATTTACTCCTTGTAATAAGAAATGTATGAAATGCCCCTTTATGGGAGATGTGATAAACCATCAAGGGCCAGTGAAGCTTGGTTACCAGAATCCAACTAGGCACTTTGTACAGATCTTCAGGCTTTAAACATTGAAATAACTGAACATCTAGGGCCCTGGACTTTTGTACTGACTCAACTGCTAAGTTCATCTAAGTCATGATCTTGATAGGCTTTGTTTTCAAACTTTAGAGCCAACAGGGTTTCTACAGTGTTTCCCTGAAAATAAGACCAGGTCTTATATTAATTTTTGCTCCAATGGATGCATTAGGGCTTATTTTCTGGTTAGGTTTTATTTTCAGGGAAATGTGGTACTAAATGCGTCCATCTGGCTGACGCTCTTAACCGGGGATTAATTTTGGGACAGGGCTTATATTACAAGCATACTGAAAAATCATGCTAGGGCTTATTTTTTGGTTAGATCTTTTTTTTGTATAATTTTTTTATTCATTTTCAGACAAAAACAAAAAAAAACAATGTCCTTACATATTTCCATCAACATCAGCCCACTGGACATACATTTCAAATTTCTTTCATCAGTACTTATCAAATTCACTAATGTTATTTCATACCTACTCCATCCATCTCTTATCTAAACATCTACAACTTTTAAATCCATTTTCCTAAAACTTTCAACTAATTTCATATTTTATAAAACATTCTAAGTAAATCAGTACAAGAATAATAAACAATTTAAAACATCTTAAACCATTTAAATAATATATATAACATCCTCAAAAATCTCAAATTTTACCTCCTTATCATATCCATCTATTATATCAATGGTCAGTTAAGCTATCCTGATTTGCTAGTAAAGTTCTAGAATTAAAAAAAAACTGCATTCATTTATATTTTTATCTATTCAGGTTCCCCCCCATCTTCCACCTTAAATTTTATCTTTATCTATCTTTCATATTTAAATTCATTTTAAACATCCTGAACTTTTTAATAACTCTCAATCTTATAAAACATTCTATAAAAATCAATAACAACACATTTATCGATTCCATATCACTACAATATAACAAGTGTATCAATTTTTCATCAACATTTAAATCTATTTAAAGCCTTTTCATATCAAGATTCAATTTTAAACATCCTACTATTTTATAACACTCAAATTTCTCAATCTTTACAACCTTGGCATAACAGGTTTTTTTTTAAATTATATCAATATTCACTTAAGTTGATATCTTGATTTAGTAGTAAACTTCTAAGATTTACATTCCATTCAACATTCATTTCCTTAATATAACAGGTTTTTAATTACATCAATAATCACTTAAGTTAATATCTTAATTTACCAATACGGTTCCTAAGTTCTATTTATTTAACATTCTTATCTTTGTATCTTACACACTAATTATATTCTTCTATATTTCATAAACAGCCTACTACATTTTAAAAAATGTATAGTTCATCCTGTTTATCTTATCTAAATATAACAAATTTATGATTTATCAAATTAGTCATTTAACTCCATATATCTTTACACATTTTATTATTTAAACATTATCTTCTTCTTTTATCCAACATTTAAAAAAAAACTTTACGAGAAAAAAATTCTATATAACATTTTAATCCATATACTTAATCATTCTTTAAAATAGAACTTTTAAGTTTCATATTCATTTTTCATTTTATGATATTTTTATCTGTTCAAATTTTTTCTATAATCTCCACACCTGTGTATCCTTTATCCGCATCTCTGGAATTATTCCACCTCTCTCATTTTTTTCCAGACTTCCCTTTCTTTTAATATCTTACATTTCTTTAAAATTAATTTGTACCTTTGTTTTTCTTGCTTCTTATAATGTTCATGGGGGTGGTTGCCACTCTTTTTAAGAACCTTACGCCTTCCTTTGAACCTCTTTTTGGTTTTTAATTTTTAGTTTAATTTCTCTTCCTTAAATATATCCATCTCTAGAGCAACTTGTTGTTTTCTTTCTGTTACTTCCAGTTTGTCAAAGTAGTTTTTGTCCATACTGCAGTCATTTGTCTTTTATTTACTTGAATTTTTTCCTTTGGCTTTTGTATACACATTTCATCTATTTTTTGCAATATTTTATTAAAATTAGCTTTCTGTAAATCCATAAATCCATCCATAAATGTCATTATCATTTCGTTCATACATTTTAATATTTGCGTTGTTATTTTTTTTATAACTGTCCTCTTTATATTTTGCTTAGCAACAAGTCCTAGGGTTTAATTTCTTTGTAAATCCAAATATTATTCTTTCTCACTGAGATCAACAACGCAGCTGCAATCCAAGGTCAAAGTCAGGCACTCACTTTCTACTTTCACTTCACCATCTTCTTCTTTTTAAAGTATTTCCCATAAAATCTTACAGATTTTACAATCTTGTATTATGGAGGCAATATATTTTAAGTTTTAATATGGATAGAAAGTCATTTTACCTCTAGACACTTTACTTCAGTCCAAAGCTTTTTTCTTTTTTCTTTAGAATTAATCCCTTCCGGTTTTGGTTGCCATTTTTTTCTCTTTCGAGTGTTAACTCTTTTAAAATTCCTTTTAATCAGGTAGCATAGTCTGGGGTAGGATTCTGAAAAAAATTATCCAGGTAGCTAGATGCTGATTGCCAGCTTTTTTGCGATTTGTTTCCAAGGCACTTTCATTCTTGCTTCAGACACATCTGCAGCTAAATGCTGCGAAGCTTGCAGCACAGCATAGCAAATCTTTTGAGGGGTTCCTTCCCAGTGCCAAGGTGGTCGCCATCTCCCCAGGGACTGCAGAACATATCCTCCCTTCATTGCCTCTCTGGATAAACTTTAAGGTTGGCTCCAGACATGGAACTGACCCAATCTACTAGCTGTCAGGCAGTTCAACTTGGGAGCCTCCCGGGTTTGCTGCCTTACCACCACGATGTCCGCCGGAAGTCAAGGTTAAGGAGATTCTTAAAGGATCTGTTTTTTCAGGCTCACGAGCACTCATGAATTAGGACAGAAGTGCTGGGTGAGAAACCTTTTTTCGAGCTTTAATGTGAATCTTATTTGCATTTATAGCATTATACTGTTCACGTAGCATGTATACAGTATGTATATTTTCATTTTCAAAATCTTTTGCACCAGGAAAGGGAACAAGGTTAGGCTTTTTGTATTAAGTTTGTAAGACATAGTATTATCAGGCTCCTCCGTGATTCCTTAGGCTCCGTCTGTATTGAAGAACATGAAATACTGTATGTAGTATTTCAACAGTTTGTGCCATCTGGGTTTCTTGATCCCACTAAAGGGAATTTTTCTATCATATCCATACCCTGAAATCAGTGGATCAGTGTGGATACACTTGGAAGTAAAGTCTTTAAAAAATAGCTTCTAGTAGATGTGCATAATATTGCATTTTTCAGTGCTTAGGTCAGACTTTCTCCATTTCATACTGATAGACCTATCTAAATATATTGGAATTATAGATACACAATTCTTAGTTAGCAGAAACAGTTAGCACAAACTGAGCAGATCAGTTCGGCATAGATTCAGATGATTTTCAAATGAAAATTGATAATCAAATTCTTTTTGAATTGTTTTTCTTTGAAGTCACTTTAAGTTACTAGTTTTGATTACTATACAGAATGCATTAATATAAATACTTATAAATGCACTATGATTTTCTGCTGCCTGTCTGTGATTGTTAGAGTTCCATGCTTAGTATATTTACTATCCTGACAGATGAAACACTTGGTACAAAAGACTAAGAGAACACCCACTTGCATCTCTGTGTCGTATCAGTGAAAAAATTACTGTAATGAAGGTTTGGCATTATGATGGATTTTTAGCCCTTGAACTTCCAATGGTGACCACCATGCTTTTCTTGAGTGTAATAATATAATTGATAGCACATGAAAACTCACTGGCAAAACTATTTTTTTTT
>JANHFO010002315.1:103490-114919 GCA_032468095.1 Pareas carinatus | reverse complement strand
TAAATAAATAAATAAATAAATAAATAAATAAATAAATAAATAAATAAATAAATAAATAAATAAATAAATAATAATAAATATCTAAATTAATTTGGCATATAAGTAAACAATATGTATACAAAACAGTGTGCACACAAATAATGCAAATAAAATATACATCTTATGCTTGTGGAACCTTAAAAAATTAAAATAATGAACTGACTGCTGTAGTAATCTATAATGCTTGTGACGTGTTGGTACTGAATTCCTGCCTGAAGAGACAAGAATAGTCATGTAGATGATAACCAACTAATGTGACAAATTGAAATTGAAATTAATGTGTGTCGACCATACATGCTGACTTGTGACGTGTGAAGAGTACCATCATGTAAGAGTATGTTGACTGAACAGAAATGTGTTGACAGAATAACTTCCAAATTACTGTCAGGTCCACTGATAGTTATTTCTTTCTCCTAATACATGTGAGCACAAATGGTACTGTTAGAAACAAATCTCAATGTCACAAAGAAAAAATGCTTAAAACCCTGGGGCCATGACAGTGTTCCCATTCATGCTGATAGGAAAGATTTGCTTTCAAGGACCATGGGCTGAATTGTTTGAGTGACTGACTTTTGATATGATATGGATTGTATCACAAGGGCTGGTAAAAATATATTTGGTTGCAACAAAGCAAAATTCATCAGTATGGATTCAAACTGAATCCTATGGGTGAAAATGTAAGATAAAAATGTACACATTGTAGAGGGTGTAAGATATTGATGTAATTTATTTTCTTCCGTTCAATTGTGTCCTGTTCTCAGAGACTGGAAAATGCCTCTGGTTTTCTTGGCAAGGTTTTTAAGAAGTGGTTTGTCACTGCCTCTTTTCTAGGACCGAGAGAAAGTGACTGACCCAAGATCGCCCACTGGTTTTGTCTCATGGCAGGATCAAAACTCACAATCTCCTGGTTTCTAGCTTGATGCCTTTAATTACTACATCAAACTAGTATGATAAATCAGATCCACACCAGAAACTACAATGGCTTTCACTCTGGCACTAATGTACAGAAGTGTAGAAAATGAGCAATGTGAGTCCCAGTACTAGAAGTAAATTGTGACTAAATAAATATAGCACAGACTTAGTGGCATCAGTTACATATTAGAATAATAGCACCTGAAGGACTGTTTAAAATTAAAAACAACGAAGAGGAAGAAGACACTGAAGAACAAAATTCAGTGAGAATGGCAAAAAGCCAACAATTACATAGCTCCTATTTTTTTCTTTATTTTCCCCATGTAAAGGTAACATGAGCAAAGAAGACTGAAGCTTGAAGCTGAATATCTGTTCATTTCATATGAGTATACCTTTCATATTCCCTAAATTGCAATGCATTTGGTCCTTAAAAATGTTGCTGATGGACTGGCTGAACTTTTATTTATCTCTTAGAAACCTTAGAGAACAGGTGGCATATGACTCAATGAGCTTAAATGTGTTCCTATTTCAGAAATGGGGAAAGGATCCAGGGCATTACACACTAGTCTAATCGGTGGGAAGAGCTGAGAGCTGAGCTTAAAGAGATTAATCCAAAAATAAATTGCAAACAAGGTACTAATTAAGACACTAGCATGAATTTGGTAAGAACAAGTTTCATCACATTAACATATCATTCTCTTATTTACTTAGCCAATCTGGGAATGCTATAGATTTAATGTATCTTGACTTCTGCAAAGTCTTTCACAGAATATCCCATGACATACTGACTAGCAAGATTAAAGTGTGAATGGGATGATATGACAAGTGGATGCACAGCTTTTCAAAAAAACAACAACTTCAAAGAACCACCTATGGTTTGTCTTTAAACTAGAGCGATACATTTAATGGGGTCCAAAATGAACTCCTGAGTTCTGTTTGCTCTACCATTTTTGAAATTACTTGGATAACTTAATAAATTTCAAACAATCTCAGTAAGTTGCAGAAAGTTTCTGCTCATGAATGAGAATGAGGTGAGTATAAAATGGACAAAATCAGTTATGCCTCATCAAAGAAATAGTCTCCAGATGATGAGAAGTAATTGCTCTATTTTACTTAGACCCCACTAAATCCAATTTATAAAATATAGAATCATAGGGAAGGAAGGGGATCCTTGGAGGTCTTCTAGCCCAACCCCCTACGCAAGGACAAATGGTTGTCCAATCTTTTCTTGAATATCTCCAGCAATGGAGCGCCCTCAACTCTGAGAGGCAAATTGTTCCATTGATTCTCACTGTCAGAAAATTCTTCCTTATTTTCAGATTGGATCTCCCTCTGACAAGCTTTCATCCATTGCTTCTTGTCCTGCCATTAGGTACTATGGAGAATAAATTAATGCCCTCTTTCCACCAACAGCCCTTCATGCCTAAGACTTTTTTTTTGTTAGGCCAAACATACTTAGTTCTCTTAGCCATTCATTATATGATTCAGCCTCTAGACCCTTTATCATCTCTGTTGCTTTTCTCTTCACTATCTATTTTATGTTCTGGTGACCAGAACTGGAGATAATATTCCAAATGTGGTCTCATTAGTGCAGTAGAGAGCAGTAGTAGTAGAGTACTTCCCACAATATTAATGCAATTCCTCTGTTGGTGCAACCTAGGACTACATTGACTTTTTTGGCAACTGCAGCACATTGATGACTCATAATTCCTGCAAGCGGTGATCCACCAGGGCACCTAGATCCCTCTCATAGTTGCTACTATTGAGTCTGTTACTGTCTATCCTGTACTTGTGCATTTGGTTCTTCCTGATTAAGTGCAGGACCTTTCTTTTCTCATCACTGAACTGCCTCTTGTTGGATAGGGATCCAATGCTCAAGTCTGTCAAGATTCTTCTGAAGTTTGAGCCTATCTTCCAAACTGTTAGCAATTCCCCCCAACGTGGTCTCGTGTACAAATCTGATGAGTGTCTTGTTTTCTTTTTATTTTATTTATTTTATTTTTTATTATTCCCATCTCATGTCCAATAACTCTAGGCAACTGAAGATGATTTATGAAGATGCTGAAGAGCACTGGGCCCAAGGCAGAACCTTAAGGGACTCCTTTGTGTGCTTTCCTCCAAATAGATGTATTTTGACTGTGGACTACACCCCGAGTGTGCTTGGTCAACCAATTGTAAATCCATCCGGTGGTGGCATTGTCTATCCCACATTGTTCTATCTTACCAAGAAGCAGGCTGTGTCTACTATATCAAATGCCTTATGTAAGTCGATTCTGGGTGCCATGCCTTACAAAGCATTCAGGGAAATTATAACAGGTTCAAAGAAATGTAAGAAGCATGATCAAGGGACTAAAACAAAATTATAAGGATCTGAAGAAATTGGGAATTTTTAATTTTGAGAGGAGAAGACAGGCATACTATCATATCTCCCCTTAAAAATTTCTGAAGGATCATCTTATACAAGATCACATCCTATTTTCTATCATTCTAGGACACAAAATAATGATTTTAAATTACAATGAATGACCATTCTGCTTTTTTTCAAAAAAAGACTAATTTGAAAGAGTAAGTCAGCAGTGGAACCAATCACTAGGAGAAGAAATAAGGTCCACTTTGCTGGATGTGTTCAGAATAAAACTAGACATCTGTCAGCAAATTTTAATTTGAGTCAAGGGTGGAGGAAGCTTTTGAGCAACAATAATTAAGCTTTAAAAGACAGATGAAAACAATGCTTTTCAGAACATTTGCTTAGATACTGTCACTATACCTGTATGTTTCATGTGAAGAAGAATTCATTAACAATGGCAAGATTTTTCCTTGCTCCATAGCTAAAGCATAGTCATACCTCATAGGTATAATTGGGACAAGAGACCAGCAGGAAAAGCCATGTGAATGGATTCTTGGTAGGAAGTGGAATCTTCCTAGTCTTTGAACCTGGAGGAAATCGCAATAATGTTAATAGTGAGACAAAGAACGAATTTGCATGCAATATAAAACCACCATCTAACATTCCACACAAGAGTTACAGTAAAGCATCAGACTTGTGAGGGTCTTTCTCTTTATCAAAGATGACAAAGGATCTGTGTACTTCACACAGTTAAAAAAAGAGATAAAATAGAAAAGATTCTAACATGATTTTAGCCCATAACAAAATAACTTCTCATTGTGCCTGAGGTAGCCTCAGCCCACCTCCAAAAAACTGCAAAACTCTTCCTACCCAAACCTGACAGCACTCCCTTCATTTCCTTAATTTTCTTTCAGGGCTTAAGTGACTACACTTGGGCAAAGGTTGGTTTGTTATTTAAAGGTTCAGCTGTTCCCACTACAGAGCAGGAGACATCTTTAATACAGACATCTGCACTTCCCTTTGGCCCTTCTCTGTACTCACCAGCTGGGCGAAGATTCCGCAGAGCAATATGAATAGAAAAGTTTCCCAATTGACAGAACTGCAAGGAGGAAACCAAATCAGTGTTAGCAAAGAAGAGGCAAGAATTGATCTTTTATGCTTAATATCACCACCAGAAGTCAGACAGTGGGGCAGGAACCTCCCAAAGCCCACCCCATCCTTGATTCAAATAATTTTGTAGAAATATTAGAAGTTTGTTTGGAATAAAAGTCTTTTAATGTGCCGATGCAACAAGGGATTTTTATCACTCCTGACTCTTACTCTACATAGACAGCATCACCTGAGAACAGCATAACAGCTCTGGCACTAGGAAGACGTTATACAATTGTGCAAAAGTAAGTTCTGGCTCTAAGACAAGAAACTCAGGACCCAGTATTTTTCAGTACCATAACTAAATAAACTTTAAATATATATATATCTTTGTCTTTTTTCCTTCTCCTACTCTTTTTTCTTTTTGTTGTTTCCCTTTGGAGCAGAAACTTGTCTTCTCATTCTTTATCATGCATCATATACATACAATCAACAAATAAGATTGCTCAGTATGAATACAGCATTTTCCTGCAATTCTTGAAAGCAGTCCATTTTTTTCCTGATATGACAGAATTGCCTGATGCAGATGATTCCAAGAAAGAAGATCGCTGTCTTTAAGAGTTGCAGAAAAGTGCTATACCGGTACTTCTTGATTTACAATCTTTCATTTAGTGACTGTTCGAAGTTACAATGGCAGGGAAAAAGTGACTTATGAGTGTTTTTCACAATTACAACCGTTGCAGCATCTCCATGGTCATGGGATCGAAATTCAGACCCTTTGCAACTGACTCATATTTATGAAGTGTCCTGGGGTCATGTGATCAATTTTTATTACCTGCTGACAAGCAAAGGCAATGGGAAAGACAGTTTCACTTAACAACCATGTTAGTAGCTTAACAACTGCAGCGATTCACTTAGTAACTGTAGCACGAAAG
The DNA here is from genome assembly GCA_032468095.1 of Pareas carinatus. NCBI lineage: Eukaryota > Metazoa > Chordata > Lepidosauria > Squamata > Pareidae > Pareas > Pareas carinatus. The sequence continues at coordinate 109,597 of JANHFO010002315.1, read as the reverse complement.
ATAATAAAATGGGGCAAATTCACTTAACAGCTGTCTCACTTAACAACAGAAATTTTGACCTCAATTGGCCAAGACAAGTTTCTGCACGTCTAAAGCTCATTTCTTGTACTGAATCTGAACCACCGCAGAGCTCTACTAATGTACTGTTTTAAACACAAACATGTGTAAGGAAAAAAATGTCAGCACAGCCAACAGTACCAGATGCACAATCCATTCCCATAGAATATTGATTAATTCTGCCATTGCCTAAGAGGATTTTATAGCTCCAAGAGTTAAAGTGCTTCCTGATAGGTTTATGACAGAAGTGAAATTCCATCCCCTTCCAGACATATGACATTTCTTCTATTGCAGACTGCTTCATGGTCTTTCCATGCACCAAGAAAGAGAGGTATATCTCTACATTTTTATTGTGCACATAGTTCTAATTCCATTGTCCCAGACTTCTTCCAATTGCTGCAAGAAGCAATTGATCTTTCTCTTATTTTAGGGATTTACTGTGGTTTGTAAAAAAAAATTCCAATATTATCAATCTACATAAGACTTGGTTGTGTGTCACAAACAGATAGTCATAAATTTTATTTCTAGATAAATAATTTCTTGATTTTTAACATCTGTCTTTGCATGGTGAAGCATCCACCTCAGGTTAGCCTAGGCTTTGCCTATTTTTTTTACTATATATCCACAATATTTCAGGTACAGGACAATTATTCAAGAATCTATAAATTATTACCATGAATATAATAAGGGCCAATTTCACTTGTTCATGTCCATATGCTGAAGAAAAGGGGAAAAGAAACAAAATGCTGTTAGAGTAACTACAACAACTGGAGTGCCTAGAACAGTGGTTCTCAATTTGTGGTCCGCAGATCCCTGGGGGGGACGGGTTGATGTTATCACAGGGGGTCCATGACGGCTTGAAGAAATTGTATGATTTAAATCTTGAGTTAAGTCTTGGGGGTCCATGGTCACAAAAGGTATTTAAAGGGGGTTCGTAGTAAAGAGAAGGTTGAGAACCACTGGCCTAGAACATTCCTAGAAGAAAAAAGATTTCCCAGTGACAGATCTCAAGACTTTCCAACTGAATGAAAGAGATCTCATGAGAACAACTATACAGATATATGCGTGACAGCACATTCGTAAGGAAACCAATAAACAAGGATAAACTAGAGGCCTTTAGTTAATCCCTTCAGTGTCTTTTTCCCCCTTTCGCTAACTAGCAAATGAAATAAGGAATACTATTCATCTAGATATTTTTGAAATGTCAACAGGCATATTCCCATGAGAATCGAAGAGATAGCAATAGCACTTAGACATATATTGCTTCATAGTGCTTTCTCTAAGTGGTCAGGCTTGAACACTAAGCTGTGGGCAGTTAGCCTAAATGCTGCATTCTAGCCACTGTACCACCAAAGATATTGTGAACATGGATTTTCATAAAGCCTGCGACAAAGGTTCCTTACCAAAGGCTCATAATAGGTGAATAAGTTTAGAGAACAGAAAAATGAAGTATAAAGAAATGATAGAGGCATATCAAACAATGCATATCATAAATAATATGGATTCTTTTTTCTTCCTCTCTCATCACATTGGAATCCTTTAATGTAAAAGATTTCGGACTAGAAAAGGAAAACACTTTTTCATACATAGCAGTATTTTAAAAAGAGGCTATTGCTTATTACTTTATTGAAAATATAAAAAATATTAGCACTTTAAAAAATACAAGAACTACAGCATGAAGTACACACATGAAACGTGTATAAAAATAACTTCAAAGATTAAATAACTTTTGATATGGAATATCTTGATTGGCTAGCATATAAATTTTAATGAAGACTTAAAATAATTTGCACTAAACTATATCCTGTGCTCTCTGCATAGTTCTATATGGCACATACAATATACTGCCTTTTCCTCATATTTTTAATCTTCATAATGTGAGTTTTTTACATCTGACTTATAACAAACAGACTCAAAGTAATGACTTTAATGTTTGAGAGAGTATTTGAATGAGATCTCTCTAGATTCTAGATTGAAACTTTTAATTATTTTTTTAAAAAGTCAAATTCAGAGCAGTAAACTCATAAAGCATCTCTGAGGGAAAGTATGTCAATCTTAGTTCTAAATCAGAGGAGAATGAGTGAGGCCACCCTTGTGATAGAGGACAATTTAAAGAAAGCTGAGGTGAGAGAAAGTAGATTACATGGAATTACTTGATCTGAGGAATCCTCAGGTAGAAAAGTAGGAAGAAAAAATTATAGATCTGTCCCCCAGCTAAATTTACTTAACTTTCCATTCAAGAAGCCATGTGAGACACTTAGAACCAGCTTTTTGACCTCCATGAAATCTTGTTCTACTTCAACAAATATTTACATTTGCTTCTGATTTGAACAATTTTACCAGACATTGCTTATATGTTTTTAAGTTTGTATTTGAAATTAAAGGGTCTAGAAACTTTTACTTTAAAAAAGGAAAGCAAACTGGTTTCTGCTCAATGATGTATTTATTCCATTTCTCAAGGCAAAAAAATCTATACCGCTACAATTGATTAGTTCAGCAATATGTACATTTATTAGCACTCATTCAGTGAGAAAGAAGCATATTAGCTTCTAGGCAGAGCAAACAATCTCATGCAAACCCATTCTGAGATTCCGTCCATCTCCCCCAATATATACTTCTGGTTAATTACAAGAAAAGAAACATTAATTTTATTTAACGTTCAGCTTCTTAGAAATCAAAAGGACTTCTCTAGTGGCAATGATATTATTCATTTCTTAGCTTACCAGGTGGTGTATACAATGGGTGATTAATGTAATATGCCATCCAGGCCGCAAAGCCCCAATAGTAAGTGCAATTCTGAGGAAAGAATTAAAAGTATCACATTAAAGATGTAGTAGACTAGTAAGAATATATCAAATCAACGACTTGCTGACTGCATCGGTTTCATGACTCAGCAGAAAGGAGGAAAATTTTTAGTCTACAGCTATATGTTGCTTGAAAATGTCATTACCTTGAAAATGTTACGTAAGGGCATTGTTCCATGGGAGAATCTGTGGACAAAAAGGGTCTCCAGGATACGCTTGATGTAGTGGAAAGAGTGGCAAATGCAAGCCAGGCTATAGAGGAGGAAAGAAAAACAGAGTTGGCTGACACCAGAATCACTACTTTACCATAAAAAATATAGACACTATTTTGCCATATTTGACTATTATCAGCCAAAGGAAAAGGTATATTCACCTTTCCAAAGTTAGCTAATGCATTCATTATTTAAATTTATATAGCCACCCATTTCAAATTCTTGAATCTGGGTAGCTGGCAGCATTTAAAAGCACCACGTAACAATATATGACAATAAAGAACAATACACTTAAAATCAGCAGTTGAGATAAAAACTTAAAATAACCAACCAACCAGCACAAGCAATACATCCAGCTGTCCAATGGTGATGGCTTTAAGGCAGGGATGGACAATTAATTTCCCCAAGTGGCCACATGCGAAACTGGGACTGTTGTGGAGGGCCGTTCCACCACTGCTGCTCTGCTCCCCGCCGCTGCCTCAATGCCCTACCATTGCCACCACACCACTGCTGGCTGGACTGGGAGCCACTAATAGGACAAATGTGGCTCGTGGGCCATAAAATGCCCAGGTCTGCTTTAAGGCCTTATATAAGGCTACTGGATTGGGGCAAATCTAATCTCCAGGGGATGATGTTCTAAAGAGGTAGAAAAAGTTCTCTTCCTGGGGCCCACCAAAGGAAATTCCCTAATAGACAGGATTTGTAGCATACCTTTCCTGCTGGATATGATGAGATGGGTAGACATAACTGGAAAGAGGTGATCTCTCAAATACTGGCCTGATGCCATCACTTTTTTATTATTTTAGCCATGTCATGACATCAGTGGGAACTCACTAGAAAAGGCAGTTTTCAAGTAACTGAACTCGAGAAGCTAAGAGAGACAGAGAGGGTAGCAATAGAGGCTTTTAGGGATGATGGTGCATCTCATCCCAACTGTGATTTCTCATCGATCACAGAAAACTAAACCACTTTTAGGGTCAGAGGAACTCTATCTACATTAAAGCGAAATTCTTAAAAAGAATCCGCTCTTTGTGACTGAATGCATATACTGCCTCATGCTCCTAGATGCGAAGAATTTTATTATTAGGAATTCTATTATTAAGTATTCTATTCTATTATGGAGTTATTCTATTATTATATTTCTATCATTCTTAGAAAAATAGAAGTGGGACAGGCATGCCAACCATTTGGTGACGTCCTCCTACTGTGAAGGTACAGACATCATATGCTATCTAGATAAACTTGATATGTAATTCTGGAGTGGAGCCAGTGAGTGGGATGAACAAATTTGGGTTGTTGAGCAAGATGTTGAAATTGAAGATTGTTACAATGACTCCTTTGGAAATGTATCTGTTCCATGCAGAGTGCCAAATAGGCAACCAGAATTAAGTAGTTCTAATGCAGGGATGTCATAATAGTGCCAGGAGCAGCAGCTTGGATTTGTAGAACAATGAGAAAACCTTTAATCTGTACAAAATCAACTCTGAACAAAACCAGAATCAGAGGAATTTCAAAATAGTGGTACATAATATCAAAAAGCTTGTGGGAAATCTTTTCACATGATTCCGGTGTGAATGCCAACAAGCTGTAAGAAGCTTGGGGAAAATAAATGTTAATATGTCCTTATGAGATACTTTAATAATACCCAACTGCAAAAAGGAATTCAGTATTCAGATCTTTTCTGGCAACTCTAGAAATGTCAGTTGTGATACAGGGAAGTTTTCCTCTACAAGAGCAAGCTATATGAAGGGAAATGTCTAGTCCTAGCAAGGAAGAAAAATGAATTAAGGTTTAGGTTACCCTTCCTTAAAGAAGATCTCAATTCACTTAGCGGAAAATATTCCAGTTTAAAGTACATGTAAGCAGTAAAATGGCTACTATGGCCTGCAATTACTCACTGAACAACAGAATACTTGCTGGAGGTGAAGTCATATCGTGAGCCATAAATGAAAGGAACTCGGAAATAAAAGAGCAGGTAAATGAGCAGGGGTCCAGCATACTCTGTGAGGAATACCTGAGGGAACAAAATCAGAATGTGGAAAAGCAAAAGAAATTTGCAGGGGATTGTTTTCTTGAGGAGAACTGAAATACTACTCACAGTCACCCAGCTGATCTGTGCGCCTAAGTCCCGGAAATACAATGTTGCTGTTGTACCAACTGGCAAATTCTGAAGGATATCTTCATCCTTCAAAGACTTTCCCTCTAGAAGAAAGAGAAATCAAACTGAAACTCTGGGGAACTCAGAATCTTGACTTGAAGATCAAACATCACAATTGTCGGTTTGGTTACATGACAGAGAAGAAATTGTTAGCCTGACATTCTAAAGCAGTGGTCGCCAACCTTTTTGACCTCGGGGACCACAAAATTCATAATTTGAAATCCTGAGGCCCACCAATATGAATTCTTTTAAAAGGTACACACATTTGTAAAATAATGATGAGAGAACTTCCATTTTATTAATATAAAAGACACCTCTTTAATAAAACAAAATTAAAAAATCTTATTTAATTATAACAAAATCATAAATGCTTATTTGATTTTAATAAAATCTTTAAAGGTTGTTTAATCATAGCAAAATTATTAGTTAATTTAATTATTACAAAGTAATTGAAGCTAATTTAAGTATTACACATTTTGAGTGTGAAATTTCTTCCTGCTTAAGAGAGAGAGAGAATGAGAGACAGAGAAAAAAAAGAGAGCGAGAAAGAGAAAGAGAGAATGGGAGAGAGAGAGACAGAAAGACATCTGGGTTTTCTATTTATTTATTTATATTTATTTATAATTTTATTTCTATCCCGCCCTTCTCCCGAAGGCCTCAGGGCGGCTTGCAGGCAGTTTAAAACACATAATACATAAACAATTTAAAATGTTATTAAAAAGAATTAAGCCTGCTACTAAGAATATTAAGAACCCCATCTAAAACCTCAAAAATTAAGAACAGGAGGACAAGGGCACAGGTACGATAGACCCGCCAGATGGAATAGGTGGGTCTTCAGGGCACGGCGGAAGGTCGGAAGATCAGAAATGGTACAAA
>JANHFO010002315.1:91836-101888 GCA_032468095.1 Pareas carinatus | reverse complement strand
ACATGTTTTTTTCTGTTAAGAGAAGCCTTGCCATATAAAGGAAATTTTGATTATAGATTATCATTTTTGATAATTGAAAATTCTATATATTGTAAGCAATAATTTTGTTTATTGTTAACCAATAAAAACTTTTTCTATTAAAAAAAAATGTATATGTATTTCATGTTTTAATTGCCTGTAAGCCGCCCTGAGTCCTTCGGGAGAAGGGCGGGACAAAAATATAATAAATAAATAAATAAATAAATAAAATCTATAACTGTGAACAGTTTGAATTATTTGTTCTTTCATTTCAATCATTTATTCTGCCCGATTCCAATCCTGTAGGGTAGAGGCCCTCAACCTTTTAGACACCACAGACCGATTCCATGGGGAAAGGTTTTTCATGAACCAGAGGCGTGGTTTTGCATGCCACCTATACCTTGTGAATGGGCCTGTCTTGTTTTTGTGGCCCAGCTGCTGGCATGCCACAGACTGGTGCCAGTCCACAAACCAGGGGTTGGGGACCCCTGCTGTAGGGTAGCTCAACCAGGAGAGGAAGACAGAGAAACAATGTAGTCAAAAGGAGTTTATTTTACTGGTGGGAGACGATATTATTATAAAAAGACTGAAAACAAACAAAGAAGACTGAATACATTCCTTTGTGAAGGACAGTATACAGCTGGGGAGGCAAAATTCTGGCCTACTAAACAAATCTTTTTAGATTTAGAGGAAATTATCCTACAGATATGTACGTGACTGAAACATCTGTGTTATTTTTTTAGATTTTTGGCTTAAATAAACACACTGTGTTTTATATTTTTGCATGCTTTGTTTGTGTTGCGTGGATCCTGTTTTGGAAATTGCACCGATGGCAGTGGGAAGCGTATTATTTTTTCACATTGTTATGTGTTGATAAAATTGTTGTACAGTGGAGGAAGAAAGGTAAAAATTAATATGTGTGTGTGTGTGTTGCTGTTATTACTGAGTTGAAAGAATTTTGAAAATATATCTTTGTCTTTTTTCTCTGTGGCAAATTTATTGTTATATCCCTTTTGTAAGTTCCTTAAATTTGTTTGATTAAAGTGACTTAAAATGCTTGTAATAAATTAATAATAAAATGGGTGTAGGAATGTTATGCTAGAATTCTGTTGTGTTGAAATTCTGAGTTGAATTTTTTTTGCATTCTGAATTCATTTTTAAACTTTTAGAATTTTTACTTATTATCTATGCATAGCAGCCATACATTTGCACACAGAAAAAAGTTATCTTATTGATTTGTGTTGCCAAACTACAAAATAGTATAGTAACTTCAATGCATAGATATGGAAGACATAGCACTGTAATAAAGAAATCAGTTACTGGGACAAAAGACTAGAGTCCAAATGCCATACATGGTATACAACAATGTGGAAGAAACTAGAATTATGCTTTGCTGATCACTATCACTATTTGGATGTTACTTTAGACTCATCTCTATATTTAGTCTCTTTGATTTCTCAACAGTGAATGCAGGAGTCTCACTTGTCTGAAAGGATTAACAATACCCATAGGAATCAAATGAAAAAGGGCAAGATGCTACTACTGTCCAGTGCTGACACAAAACTGAACTGCCATGGTTAGTAAATCTTTGAGAAAAAAACAGAATAAGTACATTTTCCTCTCTGGTGCTCTCCTCCTCCAAATCTCTATTTTTCCTTTCCTTCCCCATAAAATGTATTTCCTACATTCCCTGTTTATCTCTTCCAAAAGAATATACATCACCCTGAGTCCTGCGGGAGAAGGGTAGTATATAAATCTTTGATAAATAAATAAATACATACATATATACATACATACGTACGGACGTGCATATATACATCATAGAAAGAATATCTCTGATTTTGTGCAGGAAAAGGACTGACAATGCAAATACAGAAAACCATTTGTAACCAAGGTGTCGCCATATTAAGGATTCAAAATCCTCCCCTTAATAAGATTGGCTAGCACTTTTGGATGGGATTTGTCATTCTTTGCAATGACACATTCCACCCAGTAGACTTGTGTTTGAAAAGTTTACCTGTCTTACAGATACTTTTGATATTGTGTCTTTGAGTAAGTCCTCAAGCCAAATTGCACGGTTATTTTATACAAGAGTCCCTGCAGTCCTGAATCATTAAAGATTGAAAAATTGGCCAGTAGGAAATTTTTTGTGGATTGTATTTTTCACAACAACAAAAAATCTGAAGTCCACTCATTTGTGTTTCCTCAAACCAACTAGATAAATGCATAAACAATTATAGCATTTCATTACCTTATCTAAACCAAAACAACATCCATATTTTGGAAGTTCAAATATATCCAAAATCTGAAGGTGTGTCTAGTTAAATGGTAGACGGACAGAGCCAGAAGAATTATTTCTTCTGGGGTATTTACCATTAAGTCAGTGATAGTGCAATCATTATGTAAGAATGAAAGCGAGATTGAAGATATCAAACTGTTCTCAATTGTTTAAATTTCCATCTTCTATTTATATTACAAATCCATCTCCATGGAGTTAGGGTTCATGCCTTTAAAAAAAACCTGTACTGGTGGCCATATCATTTGCTTACTGTACTCATGATTCTAGAACTGTTCTAGAAAGGTCTTGTTATTAAACAGAGAAATATCAGAGGTAGTTGGTAGATCATAGAACAAATTGGAGTTAAACTGTGCACCACACAACTTCAAAACAAAAATATTTCTTATAGTTTTGCAATATGTATATTTGAAATTAATAGCAATTAGATATATTATGCAATTGACTATAAATTCCTGTGCATGAATCTCTCAGTGTTAACTACAAGTCCTGCACATGTAGATCTCACTTGCTAACTAAAGTTCTGACCTCATGTATATCTCATTCAAGCTTTGATTTATGGCAGTTTTTAGTAAAACACTTAATTTTTCAGTATGAAAGTACTATATTTTTTTAAGATTAAGGCAATTCTAAAGTGATCTGAAGTGATAAACAGCCAATTTCAGCTTCACATCCCTCTTTCAGAGATTAGGACCCCTTACCTTATCCAGGAAGCACAGCTTTTCCCGGGTCTTGGCATTCAGGATCTCCACCTCAAAAAAAAGAACACCCCTTTTAGATTTCTTAGCAGGAAGATGTGACCCTAAATCATTGAAATTTCTTTGAAGAGGAGGGCACCCCTCTACAGGCAGCAAATTCCCATTCATGCCTCAGCAAATCCTCAAAGAATATATTCAGTCAACAAACTTGTTCACAATAAGCCTCTTTTCCTATAATCAAATTTTAAATATAGATTATTTCTGATCCATGTGAAAATCTGAGTCTCAAAAAACAGCCTTTCAAGCAATTCAGCTCAGCATATCAAGGGGCTTCCCTTTCAGTCTGTTCTGTAGGTTGTGTTCCAAGGCGTAAGTCGATAGCATGGTAGCTGAACCACTACCCTTCTCAGCTAAATATAAAACTGAGCCCAGCAAAAAACTTCTTGCAAGAAGTCTCTTGGTCATATCAGGAAAATTTAAAACCTTTTATTTTTATTTTATTTATTTACTTATTCTGAAATTTATTTGCTACCAACCTCGTTTCAAAGTGAATCTTTCATTCTGGGTCAAAGAGGCCATGCCAACCCATTCATGTTCAGATTACACAAGGCATTTTTTTTGGGGGGGGAAGTACTCAGAAAATTCTCCCTTCAACTGCACATGAATACAAGGGGTCTGCTTGGCAAAACATAACAATTTCTAGATCTTATTCAGATCTCTATTGATATTAGAGCCTTGAATTTTCTCTGCACAGGAGACTAGAATTTCCTGTTACAGTAACGCAAGAATCCAAACAACAATCCCTGAGTATTATGGGGGCGACGGGTGTGGAAGAAGTGTATCGTGCTAGGACAAATTACTTAATGCTTGTTGTGGCACATGGAGCTGCCTTTGAATATACAGTAATTGGAAATTTGAACACATACAAACGATGGCTGTTAAGATGTGGTCAGGAACAAGGTAGTCAGCTTGTGTGACCCAAGTCCATAATGGCTTTATGCATTAGTGGTCTGTTTCTGGGCCCAGTTTATGCATAGACACTGTCTTAAAAACCCTTTATAATATAAAGCATTTAAAAGAAATCTAACATAGATTATTTCTCCACAACCGAACAGCAATATTCTCCACAATTCTCTATTGCAATATAACATATTGAACATCCACATAACTTGAATTATTTCTGAGCTCAGGAAATGTACATAAAAATAACACTGACTGGAACTTGTTTACAATAACTATAGATAATTTGTTTTTTAAAAATAACTAAGACAACCTTTGCTCTATTGTATCATTGTTTCAGAGATATTTCCTTACCAGATTCCTCAATGTCTTCAACAATGGCAGAGCTTCTAATGTAATTGAAAAGTTGTTAAGAATTAAGAGATTCAGAAATGTATCTGCCTTGAAAGTAGCCCTTGTTATACTATATAGCATAATCAAACATCATCAGTTGACCTCAGGAAATGTTTTATGACATTTTGCATCATATTATAAAATGCTTTATGATGATTTTTATATCATAAAATGTTTTAAAAAATTTGTCAAATTTCAATTCTAGGGGAGTCATGGATCCAGGATTTTGGATACATTCTGTACGTTAGTTCATACCATGGTTCAAAACATTTTTCCTTATGAAGCATTGTTTCATCCAGTTAAAGGTTATGGACACAGGAGTTTTAGTAGTATGTAAATAAATTTGTAGACCGATTGACAGAAGACTGAAATATTAACACTTAAATCAGTTTACACTAGTTATATAGAACCTAATAACACACAGTTTTATTCATTTAACTTTTAATAACACTTTCAGTAATGCTACTCAAGTTCTGAAATCAGATTTTAATAAATATTTTTTCTGTCAATTTTAAGGTTGCGCAATACTTTGTCTAGAAAAGTACCGTATATCAAACTCCTCTGTAATATACTTTTAATCATGCTTTGAGAATATTTTATTTCAAAAAGTTTTTCAGTATTTATTTTGTACTTTGCCATTGTTTTTTATCCATAAACTGCTGTGAGAATGAAGACACTAAGCATATTAAAAAATAATAGAACTAAAAGTCTATATTCTTATTTTTTTTGTATAAACACAGTGCAACAGACAGAATTCTATTTTGCAAAGAAATTCCCGAGGTAACTGATTTTTAAAATGTGATTAGTATGTGTTCATACAGAATGCCAAGTCACAATTATTAAACTAGATGTGCTTATTCCTCTTAGCAAATGCTTTGTTAAGTTTTAGGCAAAATTTAAAAAGTGTACCAGCCTGAACAGACAAGTAGTCCTAACTTACCAATGTAATTGGGAAAAGCAACCCCATCACTAAGTGATGTGGACATAAAGTGAAACATCATGTAACCACACCTGGCTTACATTAGAATCACCAGCAGTTGTTATGTGTAATGTCATATGATCATTAACTGTGATTTTTTTTTTGCCAGATTTGCCACTGATATTGTTTGTTGGAAGCCAGCTGTGAAAGTCAAAAATCGCAATCACGTGACTGTGGGACACTGACACCATCATAAATGCTGGCTAGTCATCAAGTACCCATCATGAGATCGTGACCACATGACTGCAAGGACACTGCACTGCCACAATCTCAAGGACTAGTTGTACATCTTTTTTCCCAGTTCCACAACTTCAAGAGGTTGATGATGTAGCAGCTGGTAAGCAAGGACTACCTGACTATCTAGTTATGATTTATATCCTTAGCCACTTTAATTACATGTTCAGAATTTACATACGTCTCAATGTCTGATGATAAGGACACAATATTAGGGAAGCACTGTTATTATCTATTCAATGTTACAGATTTCTCATATAGGTATAGCAAACTGCTGTTATGAACTGGACAGACCTTTAACTTAGTTGTTCAGACCTCTGTTAACACCAATCAGTCCTATACACCCAGAAGAATTAGAACCACTCTGATATAATGCCTCAATTTTTCACTGACAGATATCCCAAAAGTATATTGCTGCCAACTATATCAAAAGCCACTGAGACACCTTGAAAGACGAAAATGCTCATGCTTCAAGTCCTAAATCACCAAGACAATCAGTAGTGTTGACTATCATAACTAGGTCTCTTGGTCCTTTCCCTGGTCACTTTAACCAGCCAGTTTTACAATTGACAGAGTTTAAGATCACAGAGAGCAAACATAGCTAAATTATCAGGTCCTCAAAATCAAATTACCAATCAATCTAAAGGAAGAATCATTATGATGCTCTAAAACAGTGGCCCCCAACCTTTGGGACACTAGGGACAGGTTTCATGGAAAAAAGATTTTCCGTGGACCAGAGGGGGTGGTAGTTGCGTGCTGCCTGCATCTTGCAAATGGGGCTCAGCTTGTTTGCGCAGACCGGTCGCTGGCATTCCCCTGCTCTAAAAGACATTTTAGAAACTAAGGAACCGAGTCCAAAGAAAAATAAATAGAAGATTGTAAAAGCAATCTCCCTGTCTGTAAGCATACACCATCGTATGCTGAAAATGTCCAAGATTGTTCACATGATCTCTGGAAACCTGATGTGATTGAGAGCTGAGGCCACGAGGGATTTAAACTTTTTATAGCAAGTTCATTAGGTCAGGTTATGGTTATGTTTCTTCTAAAAGTGAAAAAGATCTAATTAAAAAATTGAACATTTAAAAAAGGGAGGTCTACAGTTTAATATTAAAATAAATCTAACATGAGCCTTACTATCCTTCCCTGTTCAAACAAAATGAACATTCTGTTTAATTACAAAATACTAAATTCCAATACCTCATACAGATTTCCTCCTACTTTTCTTATTTTATTTCAGCCCCAATTTTATTCCTGTGAATAAAGCCAGCAGAACTAAGATAATTCATCTCCTACTCTGATATGTTAAAATACTTAAAAAGAGGACAGCCAACGTGAAAGCATGTAGGAGCTATCATTTTGACACAGTTTTAGCCCAAATGAGTGACAGATCCTTTGCAAATCAGCTGTAATTATCTTGCTGTTTATCACACTGGAAGTGCAATACATGTAGTCCTTGACTTACAACCATTTATTTAGTGACCATTCAAAGCTGCAACGGCACTGAAAAAAGTGACTTATGATCGTTTTTCACATGACCACTGTAGCATCCCAAGGGTCATGTGATCAAAATTTGGATGCTTGGCAACTGGCATGTATTTATGACAGTTGCAGTATCCTGTGGTCATGTGATCACCTTTTGTGACATTCTGAAAAACAAATTCATTTAACAACTGTGTCAAAAACATTGTTAAAAATGGAGCAAAACTCACTTAACACTTGCAGTGATTCACTTAACAACTCTCTTGCTTAGCAACCAAAAATTTGCACTCACTTCTTGGTAAATCAAGGACTACGAGCAATTTGGCCTCAAATGTTTGCTAATGTTTGCCTCTTGATAGTCTATACTTTCAGAATAAGGTTAGTAATAACGACAGGATCTTGAACTAGATTAATTATACTATTATACTTAATTTTACAAAGATTTTCTTATGTTAAATCAATGTAGTCATCACTCCTTCCAAAAGACAGAAACATAATCTCCTACTTCTCTTATTTATATAAGAGCTTAGCTCTGAAATTAAGAGCTGTCTTAAGTGGGGGGGAAATTTGGAGTCTGTTCAGCATGTCCAACAGATACCAAGGACCAGCTCCAAACACGGGTATTAATAGAACTGTGCCTCAGACAGGAATGGTCACTCTCATGCCTCAGAGCTTCTAGAACAAAGAATTTATTCCAGTGGAAAGCAACACATACATCATACTGACCAAATTAAGCTATTGTAAACTACAATCAGTTGCGCAGCAAGAATTGAAGATAATATGATCTACTAACGGAGAGTAAAGCCCCAGAAAAAGAACTTGATGCCAGAGAAATGCAAGAAACATTAGAATATATTGAAAGTAAAGCAGCCTCCAACTGAAGTTTCTCAACAGGTCTGTGGGAACTATTAAAATATCACCATGAAAATAAGAAGAACTACTAATCCAGACAAAAGCAACCTGATACAAAAAAAGCAAGGAGCCCTGGTAAGTAAGTGGTGTTGGTGTGAGGGGTGAGGGAAGATAGTGGATAATAGAGATCGACATCTGAATTGCTTATCTTAATCAGACTTACATATACTACAGACTATTTCAAGCACACCTTTTACACAAGAAATCTTGCAAACAAGGGTGGTGTTCGTTGAGATATCCACCCACACACATCATTCTTAACAAGTTGCTTGGCTAAGCATTTCAATGAAAATAAAATATAAAAATGCAAAGAGGCAATGTTGAAAACTTTCTAGAAGTCTATTCATAATGCCACAATTGAATGTAACATTCCTTTCATGGATGAACTGTATTTGAAGGTGTCCAATTTGCCAAGTTTGACCACGGAGAGTACAAAAAATTTTTCTAGTAGACAAAATGTTCCCAATTGGCATAACTAAGGCACATCTAATCTATACTCAACTGTTGAAATAAATTTAAGTATGTAGCTAAATTTTTAACAGCTTATAAAATTCAAGCACAGAGTTTAAATATTAATTCTAATTTCATATAAGCATTAATAACTCTCTACATCTCTTTAGGGAGATCTGACTCATAAGGCAAATTCATAGACATGGCATATCAAGGCGTGTCTCTTCCTATATATGCCCATCTAATCACTAAAATTCTTCCAGATTCTCTAGAATAATGCTGTTCAGGGGCATAAATTCAAACTTTCTCAGGAATTGCTTACTATGTATCTAAAAACCTTATGTCTACTTTTTTTTAATTCCTGCAAAGATCTTTTTTAAGTTTCCAGGACTTTTAATTTCTGAGGTTTGTCAAGCTGCATTTAAACTGGTTTTATGGTATTTCTACTATTTCAATTGTTGGTCTAATTATATTGCAGAAGAAAATAAATCTGTTGTGCTTAGTACAGTACAGGTTTGTGCTGATAGATAATTAGAAATTTATTAAATGCATATAATCTATCCTGTCTGTCTCTTGGACAGATTAAACATATGCATGGCAAAGTGGCTACTGGCCTTTGTACACTCAATGTATTGGAAGAAAAATTTCCACTTTCTGGAAAATTGAAAGCTGGATCCAGTTCTGTAATTCTATGGTTAGTGCTTTTTTACAATTCAAGATGAAATTGAACAAGCAGATATAAGCAGCAGACATACCCAGAATCTTTGTGCTTGTAAGTAGTATGGCTACAAACCATCCACTCTGGTTTATTCTGACGTCTTTATTTGAACATAGCACAGACGCAGCAGCTAGAGATGGAGGGGGGAAGAGAGACTATATGGCTTGGCTGACTATGACTGCTATATGTGCATGTGCAGTTGCCTAAGATCAGTATGAAGAGGATCAGAAAGGAAATTATGGTTTTGTCCACCCCATCCAGCACTTGCTCTCAGATGCAACTGAAGACAGTGCAAGAATGTGGTAACAGGATCTCTTAATTCCCCACTGATTTAAAATATTAACAACTCAAACTTGTGTCAGACTGATTCCCTGCTGTCTCTATCCATCTAATGCATTTCTAAAGATATAGCCATTAAGAAGTTATGTCCCAAAAGAAAATCTCATTACTTATTAGTTTGATTCCATAATTTACCTCAATTCTTCAAGATAAACAATCTGCAGTCAGTACGCAAATTAAAAACGTAGGCCTCCTAACAAAATACCTTTACCTATAGAATCCAAGATAGCTAAAAAAAAATTATCAAGTTGAATGTAAAAAATAAAAAGCAATATGCATTTGATCATAGCTCTAGCATTCTTGAAATAACTAGGAAAAGATAGTTAGCAGAAGTCTGGATAATTTCAGCACCTTCAGTAAGAGTGAAGATGTGGAAATAAGTGAGACTTGACTTTCCAACTTATAGGGACAGCAGTGGGCCAGATGCCAAGAGGCTCTCTGAAAAACATTTGACACCTTTCTGGTTAGCGCAATGAAACATCTTTGAGATGTAGCAAGATGGTAAGTGACTTAAAACCAGACATTGGGAAACTGGTATCACTTCATCAAGCCCATCCATCACATTAAGAATTTACT